>JBCNJP010006121.1:0-12000 GCA_039602395.1 Deinandra increscens subsp. villosa
CAATAATAAAAAATTTTAAAAACGTTGAATTTTTTTATTTTCTCCAGAATTAAAGATAACAGAATTATAAGATTTATAGTGCAATTTTTTATAAAAAAATTTAAGATATGAAATAGTTATAAAGGTTTTGATATTAATGCATATGTGCAATAAAAATAATAAAAAATTTATTGCACCTGTGCAATAATAATTTTTAAAAAAAATTTGATTTTTTTAATTTTTTTTCCAGAACTAAAGATAACATAATTTTATGGATTTTGGTGCAATTTTTTTTAAAAATATTAACGTATGAAAAAGTTATAGAGATTTTAATATTTATTTTCGTGTTTTCGCAATAAAAGTTGTTTTCACATGATCCTTACCCTATATATATATAGGGTTAGGTTTAAATGAGAACTTTTTGTTTTGAGAACTTTTGAGAACTAAATCTCCACCACTAATTTCAGTTGGGGACCACTACAATTCATGGGAGGGGGGTATATGTAAATACAACTAGTGGCTTAAAATGGTTCTCAAAAGTTCTCTCAACCAATTGGTTCTCAAATGATCCTCTCCCTATATATATATATATATATATATATATATATATATATATATATATATATTCATACGTAAAGTGTGTTACAATACTGATACTAGCGTAGGTAGCTAACCTAAGTTCATGTCCAAAGAAAGTTCGCAACCGAGACTAAGTGCGTGTAGGGTTAACCTACACGTTTTGTCTTTCCCCGTGTCTATCCGAACATGGTAGTTTTGGCTAACATTAACTCAGTCCGACCACTAGTCGGGTGGGCATCCTGTGCCCGCTGAGCGGGGTTTGTCAGACCCCAGTAGTACTACTAAATATCACCATGCTAATTTACTTTATTAACGGTCCGAGTGTAAGGTCTTAAAAATGGATATGCTATTCTAGAAACATGTGATAATGTGTATTTAGTATTTAACATGCGTTGTGCAGGTAATCGAGTAACCTGTGAAATGTGCGTGTCAACACCCAAACGGGATATGACAAAACGGTTCGTAAAACTCACCTTCGGGAGCGCTGCTATAAAAGACCACACTTGAGCCAAGTGCTTCGAGTTTCTGTTTGAGTAGACCTAAAAGTTTATGTGGTCTAAGAATTAGTTTGTGTCCCTTAGACAACTGTGTTTGTGTGTACCATTGTGTATTTGACTTGCCTATGACCTAACGCATAGCAAATTGGACATTGACCCGACGTACTGGCCCGAGGCCCATTGGTTGATCATGCTTGGGGAACCTACGTATGTTGGTTGAGTTCAAGTTATCATGCATAGGGTTGTGTCTTAGTGACAATGCTACTAAGGTCATGGTGTAACACTTAAGAAAATAAGGTAGGACTATGCTAATGCAACTACATCCGTACAGCACGAAGTCGACGGATCAACTCTGTGCAGTCTTGCCATTCTCACGGGGTGGGGATCTTGGACCTGTATTGATGCATGTTTACATACCTTAGGGGTCTCGAAATAGATCCGAAGCACGTATGGGCAAACAAGCACACACCATACTTTTCATGCAAAACTTGCTACTACACGTTAGATAGCTAATTTATCCGCCTCATGGATTAATTCATGATCCTAATTCCGTCTAGCTTTAGGTTATGAAACTTTGCAGGTATACATATGTGATCAAACCATGTATCTTTCATGTTTAACACATAACTCAAAACACAGCATAAAGCATGCTAACCAATCGCGCAAAAAGACAAGTTCATGTGACATGACTGTTTGCACAATGATCTTGCACTGGCATGATCAGTGCCCAAACAAAGGATCTGGGGAGTGTAATAGTAGCCAAATGAAAGATAACAGTTCAAATTCTAATTTGAAAAAAGAACACTCAATTCTGTTAAGAATTGAGCGAGTTATGCTTGTTCGAATATGACAAAAAAACTAGACTAGTGCAGTTGGGGAAAAACAACATTGAAAGCCTACGACTTGGCCAAAACTTTGATTTAAAGTACCAACACCTCCAGAACATTGACTTACCATATTCACAACATTTTTCATTCAATAAGGCACTACCGAAAACCCTCATAACATTCACTTTGTCATGAAACAAGTTCATGACTCTAAACACAAGACAACTTTGCACACGAAATTTGTAACAACAGATTGAGTGACCAACAAGGGGGTACTAGCATGTGTATTTATATTCATTGGAAAGCTAAGACATGGAATTAAACTATGCAAAAAGAATCACTCAATTCCGTTAAGAATTTAGTGAGTTATTCTTCCCTTATTACATTTTACAACTATACTTACAACTCCATCAACACACTTTACAACCCTTAAAGCGACATTGTCAAATGCTGTGTACATATTGTATTTCCAAGGGTACAAGTATATTTTTTTATCCTTTCTATGTAACCACTTACAACTATTATGTTGTACACATGTTTAGTCTTAATTCTTAAGAGACTAACTTGGTCTGTTCTTACAATCATCAACATCCAGCATTTCCATTTCATACGAATCCTCTGATGCTCTCTTGAACCATGTTGAAATTATTCTTAATATCTCCAATTCAATTAATTTCTTATATTGTATTAAAATGTTTGTTTTTTACTTGATGTTTATTTTGTTTTTTCTTGTATGTTAAATGGTGCTAATGGGTTGCTGGTTGAATCAAGTGCTATTGGGCTTAACTGGGCTTCAAGATGATGCTGTTGGGCTTGATTTCTGCACATGAATCATAAGATCGGGATGATGTTTTTCCTGAGTTTAAATAAGTCCCTTTAGTTCCCTTTTTAAAAAAGAGAAGAGAGTTTCTAAATACACATCACATGTTCATATCTTCTCTTTAAAGTTCCTTCGTTCATTACATCGCTGATTTAGGGTTTTGATCAAGTTGTCACATTGAAGAACTTGTAACCCGTTAGATCGTAGTGATTATTTTTAGGCCGTTCTTGTCTAGTGTTCGAAGTGTTCTTGTTTTTGTTGAGTTGTAAGGATTTGTTTGTGGAGTGAAATCATAATTTGGTTGGGTAGATTGTTTATGTTACTTCTTTCATCTGATTCCCTAAATTTGACATGGTATCAGAGCATTAGGCTCTTGATTCTTATCAATTTAGATCGATTGCTTGATTTCTAGGGTTTATCGATTTGAGGTCGGTTGATTCGATGAGTTCTTTGCGAGAAAGTTCTTGGGATATCCGCTGCAATACCGATTGTTAAGGCTCTTCATTCTGTTCGGGATTTTTAACTCCAATTTGGTTTTATTTTAAGTTCGCAATGAAATTAGCCGTTGAAGATTGAAGTCGTTCTTGAAGAGACTTGTATTTTTATACATTGTTTCCGCTGTTTTCGCATCATAAATCCGAAGTGTATCGGTTAGAGCTACTGCGTGGCGGCTAATCATCTGGACCAGTGGTGTACTCGTTGAGTTGTTCTTCCGCTGTTGTAATCAGGGTTTAAAAACCCTAGCTCGAATATGCTCTATTCAAATTGGTGGTACCGACAAATCTGAAATTGAATATCAAGACTAGTCATAATTTGTGTTCAACCAAAGCGCTGCTTGAAGAAATTCCCAAATAGGAACCCTAATACATCGTGTCCTCACCAAAAGTTCCTCCGATTGAAACTCTGTTGATTCTCCATATCAAAAACCTAAAGGAACCATCAATCGGAGTTGTCACTTGAAGAAAAGTCTTACTCGAATAATCCTCAGAACAGTTAGAAGCGGTGGAGATCTGATGTGATTCTCTGGTGTGTAATTCTTGACAACCAACGAGACGTGTAAGCTCACATCTGCATCGATTCAATACTGGAATTTATCTTAAAGTTCTCGATTAGAACAATCAGGTACATCTTTTTTCTTTTTCTACAATTCCTGTGTTTTAGTTATTGCTATGTGTGTTCACCTGAATCTTGAAGATGTTTCCTGTTCTGTGGTTTCTTTGATGTGTATCTTGTGAATTGATATTTTTCAGATTTAACACCGTAAATATCATTTCTAAAAATCCATGTTTTTTTAATATTAAAATGAAAGCATTTTGAGTATATCAGATTGTGGAACAATTATCATCTTGGAATATATCAAATTGTATAGATTTTAAGCTGTTGCTTTGGCTTAATTTTGTTTTGGTAAATCTGATCTGATTTGTTACTATCTTAAATCAAGTGTTATATAAGGTTTTGGTTATGTTTCTACATGTCTTGAAGCTTTGCCTGGTTGTGTATATACTGGGTCTTGGTAGTATTGGTGAGAACTGCCTTTGTGATGTTTACCAAATTTGCGTATTTTCTGTTAAGAATGCATCTATATGAAGGGTTGCTAATTTAATATTCATCAATACGTTTTCTCTCTATTTTTACTTGTAACATCTAAATGTTAGCGCTGAGAGTTTGCATTGGTTTTATTCAGAATAAATTTCTTTTGTCTTCATCATAACATGGATAGTCTAAATGTTTATGTTTCATTTAGATTTACATTGAGATATTTTAGATGTTATATACAAATGTTATTGATGATGGTAGTCTAAGAAAATTTGTTCGTTATTAAAATTAATCTTGTCATATGGAATAATAGAGGGCGTATAAACTGCTTCGTGTGTGGTTTTCTTTTAATGTCAACCACAGGTGAATTGAAAAATTCATTATGTAAATGTGTGCATTTGATTCTTTTATCTCACAAATAATATTTTCTTGCACACTAAAGTTTAAAGGCTATGTGTTTTTATGGTAAGCTCATCAAGATTTGTAACTCATGATATATCTTGTTTTAATACATATGGCTTCTTTGACTACAGGTGTGTCTGTTTCATAGCTTAGATACATAATATTCCGATGTAGATTTGTATCAAAACTTATTTTTTAAATTGTATGTTTTCGGTGCTTAAATCATATAAGTTTTCTGATATCTTATCTTCAAGTGGATGATTCTGTTTGTTTGTCTGATCTTTGTTACACAAATCTTTAGTGGGTTATATCATGCTTGTTTATGAGTTTTACATTGAAAATGTTCATAATAAATGGTAATCGGAAGAAAGTGTATAAGTCACTCTCAACAAGATTGTGGGTGGTGATGTTATCACTTTTATTTTGTGATCAGGTATGTTCTTCTGCGTGTCTCTGATGTATGTGTTTGAAAAAAAAGAAAACATGTATGTGTTTTCAAGTTTTTTGTGTCCAAAGGTTTATGCCATTTTAACTCAACTCATTTTTTTTTCCTTTTTCAAATTCTAAACTTCTTCAAGGAAATTTTTTTAAAGTTGGGTTCTGATTTCAGATATGTTATCTTGTACCTTTGTTTCTTGTAGTGTCTGCTTGGTCCTCATGTCTTTGTGTCATGATTATAGGATCTTGTCTTTTTCAGTTATTAGACTGGAAATTTGTGTTCTAGTTGTTGAGCCGTGTGGTTCATATTTGTAACTAGTTTTGTATTTTCAAGATTGTTCTTGAAATTTTATGACAGCCTTGTTGTGGTCTTCTATTGTTGGATCATGTGATCTTTATATAATTAGAAGTTATTGTTGGCTGTGATTTGTTGTCTGATAGGATCTGTGATCCTTATATCATCACATTTGTTTGAATCTTTGTAATTCTGTCTGTAGCATTGTGTTCTTGTAAAGTCATAAAAGTTTTTGAGTGTATCAAATTAGTCTTTAAATTCTTTACAAAGTTTTTCACGTGCTTCTAATTTTTCAGACGTAGAATCTTGTGATTCAGTTTTTTGATTGTTCAATATTTTGTAAAGTTGTAAAATTTCTTTGATTAAAATCAAATAGTTTTTTACAACTTGATCTTATGTTGATCCAATTACTTTTCAGACGTAAAAGTCATATGACTTTTGTCTGTTGTTGTCAGATAAGTATCTGATATTGTTAAAGAATTGTGTGGTTCTTTGTTAATCGGAATATGTGGTCTTACTTGGTTACTTTTCTATGATAGAAAGTTATTAGTTTTATGCCTTATGACATATGGTTTTTCACATGTTGTTCCGAATTATGTAGAGGTTTGTGCCTCTTGGTTCTGTCACGGATGTTTGTGGTATTGTTTTTGAATCTTGTGGTTCAAATTACCAAACATGTGTCTTGAATCTTGTTGTGTGGTTACATTAATGTTTGTGACTTCTGTTCTTTCCAGATGTGTTTCTGGTATCCTCATTGAATCGTGTGATTCAGTATAGTCTAATATGATTATGATATTTGTTGATATCTGTTGTTTGAACTGTGTGGTTCATGTATGTTAACAAATTGTATTCTCAGGGTTTGTCTTATATGAACCTTGTATGTTTCTCTTGCATGGCATGTATTTGTGTCTGGTTGCAATCCCTTTAGTTTTTGTGTTCCTTAGAATCTTTTATTTGCTATCAAACCTGGTGTATTAAATCTTCTGATTAGGTGTTTCTTGTGAGATTGTAAAAGTTCTTTTTGCAACTAGAAACACAACTCCTACATGGGAGAAAGCAAGACTAACATTGAGTCACATGTAGTGTATGAGTGTTCTCTTCTATGGTTATTATGGTGTGTTATGATGTGCCTTAAAAGTATTTTTTGAGGTTTTATTTGTCACTGATGGATTTGTGTTCATTGTTGAGTAAAAATTTACTTATATACCTATGCTTAGTGTATTATTATCATTAAGGGGGCTCTATGGTTGCAAAAAGGGTTTAAACTGATCACAAGGAATTAAAGGGTTGTGTTTTCAAATGGTTCCAAAGGATTTCATGACAAGAAGTGTTAAAAGTGTTTGCTTCTAAGTTTTCTTTTAATATAAAAATGTATAGAATTTGGGCTTTCTTTGTCATTCTGTTTGGGGTTGTTCTAATATGAGTTTGTTGATCTTTATGAAGCTCAAATGTGGAAAACAAGTTCTCCTTCAAATTTTCCCATTTTTATATGTGTTGTGTTAAATATATGTGTTTTACTCAAACCTTAATTAGATATTTCCTATTGTTATTCATGTGTCATCTTTGGTTTAATGTCAATATTTGGTTTGTTTTGGCATATATTGTGAATCTGTTGGAGTTTGGACACAAAGAGCTTTCAAGGACAAGAATAGGTTGTGCTTGTTGGTCAAGTACGCCTTACGTCACCTGCCTGATTATTTGGAAATCTGTAACCAGCTTCTGTGAGCTCTTTGGCTTCAGTCTACTGCCAAGCAACGTAGAGGGAAATGTATGCAGGGTCACCTGAAAAATTGTGTGGTTCATAAACCTACTAAAAAATTAAAGGTAGGTGTTCCTCTTCCTGTTTGTCTGCATTCTATCAATAAATCTGCAATGCAATCACTGCCAACTCTGCATTTTGGAGTGTGTTTGTTTTCTTTTTAATTTTTTTTAGTGGTGACATCAAAGTGTTGTATGTTGGATCTAAAAAAAATACTTGGATGTCTATCCTCGCAAAAGGCTTGAAGCAGGTGGGTTGGTTAATGCATTTACTTAATTGAATTGTGGGGGGGTGTTGAAATTATTCTTAATATCTCCAATTCAATTAATTTCTTATATTGTATTAAAATGTTTGTTTTTTACTTGATGTTTATTTTGTTTTTTCTTGTATGTTAAATGGTGCTAATGGGTTGCTGGTTGAATCAAGTGCTATTGGGCTTAACTGGGCTTCAAGATGATGCTGTTGGGCTTGATTTCTGCACATGAATCATAAGATCGGGATGATGTTTTTCCTGAGTTTAAATAAGTCCCTTTAGTTCCCTTTTTAAAAAAGAGAAGAGAGTTTCTAAATACACATCACATGTTCATATCTTCTCTCTAAAGTTCCTTCGTTCATTACATCGCTGATTTAGGGTTTTGATCAAGTTGTCACATTGAAGAACTTGTAACCCGTTAGATCGTAGTGATTATTTTTAGGCCGTTCTTGTCTAGTGTTCGAAGTGTTCTTGTTTTTGTTGAGTTGTAAGGATTTGTTTGTGGAGTGAAATCATAATTTGGTTGGGTAGATTGTTTATGTTACTTCTTTCATCTGATTCCCTAAATTTGACAAACCACTCACATCGGCGGCAGTTATAGCGTTCGCCGACCCAACCTCGCGATCTCCGGCGAACTATCACTCCGATCGTGTTCATCTCAGATCTGAGAGTTATTGGTAAGATCTGGAATATTCGTTTTATTTTGTAGCTCAGTCTCTTGATTAAACACTCGATCTATCTTTGCATGTACACAACCATAATAGATCGATGAGTTTTGATGATGATTGGTGGTGGTCGATGGCGGCTATGGAGCGGGAGACAACTACCGTCCGCCAGACAGTAAAGGAGTATGGTGGTGGATGATAGATTTGTTGCTTAAAAGTGATATTTAAGCAATTTGGGACTGATTTGGTTGAATTTGAGTGATCCAAGCCTCTGTTCAACAAAAGTCATAGCTGGTGAACGAAAGTCAAACGGTCGTACTTGGTCAAAATGAATGTTCTTTCCTTGAGGTTGTACTTTCTAACTGCTCTCATCTTTCATGTTCCTAACTCTATATTTTTTGTCATTTGTCTTTCTCCACATATATACAATGAAGAAATATGGGGTTTGCTTAAGTCCTCATGAAATTAAACCTAGAGGTTTAATCGATATTAACTATATTTTTTTTTTTGTATTCTTTGTACTATTATTTTAATGAGAAGTTAAGAATTATTGAGGTCAAAGATTAAGCTAAACATGGGTTTTATGTAGAAAATCTAAGGAATATGTGATGGGTTATGAAGATGTTACTTGAATTATGATCAAGGTTAGTAGCAATATGATATCGTAATGAGTGTATCTTTTTCTTGGTTTTAATTGGCATAATATCTTCATGCTGAGGTATTTTTTTTCCAACCTAATTTCTTTGCCTATCTGTCCCAATGAATCAAGCATTGAAGCTACATAGAAGGAAATATGTTGTAAATGCTACACTTACTAAACTCTTTGTAGCAGGTATCTATTTGAATGAATTTGAATGGAACAATCTTACATTGAAAAGGTCGCTATCCGATGATGCTGTCGTTATTCCGGCTGGTGACGCCGCCCTGTACAACTCTATTTGCATGCTTTACAACCCTTATGCGTAATTCCATCTCCTTAAATATGATATTTTATCCAGGTGCGTCTTAGCTTTGGGTTTACAGGTGGTTTACACGCGTCGATCATGATCATACTGGAGTCTAGGTACACGTGCATTTTTCCTTCGATGGTATAAATATGACCAATTTTTTCCGAAATTCGTTTCGAGCTTCCGTCGAATCAACTACAACCAACTACGAGATTGTAAAATTTTGCTCTTTGTCTTCTTCATTTTGAACTAATGGCTCTGCGTAGTCTTCGATTGTTACTAATTTGTTGATTTTTGAAATTGGGTGTCTCAGTTGAATGTGTGTCTTTTACTCTCCAATTCCTTCCTTAGTCATGTTTGTCGTTGTTTACGTCTTTGTATAGTCTTTGATTGTTCTTACTGTTTTCGTTGATTTAAAAATTCGTTTGAAATTGGGTGTCTCAGTTTAATGGTCGTCTTTTACTCTCCATCTTCTTCCTTAGTTGTCATTGGTTTGCTCATAAACATCAAACACCTCGTCTTCTGGACCAACCCTGATGTTCGCAACTTCAAGTGCTTGCAAGCTCATGGAGCATAGATCCTCTAAGCACAATCAATCATCTTTTTTGTTTGGCAAGTGTTACTTCGTATTAATTTTGTTGATTCCATATTTCTTAGTTGATTGACCTCTTTTTCTTTTCACAAGGGGAAAGCCAGAAGTTTCAAAAGATGCAGGTGGTGGCAAGCATAGAATATTATCATTTCAGGTGTACCCTCTAGCTTGGAATGTGATTGATTCAAGAGACAAGAGTGAAATTGTCATACACATAAGTGAAAATATGGTGCATTAAATTCCATTAAGATTTCTTATAGGGAAGTTAGTCTACACTTTCATTAACTTTCAACACACTTGATGCATATATTTACACATCTTTTATGTAAACAACATGAATTATATTCATGCTTATGTAATTATGTAAAAACACTGTCAAAAGCAGTTTCTAGCACTTTGTTAATGAATATAATAGTTGTCTGCTACAATAATAACCCAGAAAAAAACATATCGGTTTTGCGCAGCGTAGCACGCATCGCGCATCTTGTGGCCTTACAAAGATGGCCTAATTCCAGGGACGAATCTGTCCGAAATTTTGTGCTCACAAAACATTAACTAATAAAGGTTCCAGCCGCGTTTATTGATTACAAACATCATGTTATGACTTATATAGTCTACCTCTACTTCATACATGAACATGGCAGCCCTAACGATGCATATAAATCAACTTAAACCTACTACAATCCCAAGACCACAATTTCCAGCACTTGAAATCAACGACACAAGCATGTAAGCATACAATAGGAGGATGATCATAGAGAAAAGAAACCCTAGACATGCAAAGTTTATGGTCTCTTACCTTAGGATATTGAAAGTAGATGAAGAAGGGTCCTCCTACTTCTTGCTTGCTCCACAAACAACAAAGAACATGATGATGGCCTAGGTGAAGAAAACCGAAGAGGGGGGGGGGGGGGGGGGTGGGCGAAAGGGCTAGGGTTTTTTATTTTCGAAAATAGAGAGCAGATAGGGAGAATATGTAGTGAGTTTATATTAATATTATAGTTGATAACTATTTTTCTTATATTTTTGTTTATATTATATTTTTCTTTAATAATTATTTTGTTTATATTTTTTCAAACGGTATAAAATAAGTTAAAATCTCCCTTCATTATATATATATATATATATATATATATAGGGAGAGGATCATTTGAGAACAAATTTGATTTGAGAACTAAAAAGAACTAATTTGAGCCACAAGTTTATTACATGTATCCCCCCTCCCATGAATTGTAGTGGTCCCCCCTGAAATTTGTGGTTGAGATTTAGTTCTCAAAAGTTCTCAAAACAAAAAGTTCTTATTTGAACCTAACCCTATATATATATATATATATATATATATATATATATAGTGAAAAGTTCATTGCGACGCACGTGTGGATTTTTTAAAAATGAATCCAAAATTTAACATAATATAATAAATGTAATTCGATAATTGAAAAAAAAAGGAACATTCGACAATATAAGAAAGTTACAAATTTAAAAATACAGACTTATAAACAACATTTGATGTTTTGTTTGTCATTTTTTCCGTCTTCATCCTATATAAAAAGTTTCATCCAATAATTGGAATTAAAGAAAAAAATTAACATTCGACAATAATTTTCCTAAGCTTCTTTCATATTCAACAACCTCAACTTGAAAAGAAATGTTGGTGCATACCTGGAAAAAAATAAAGAAAATAAATAAAAACGAATATGGTTAATCAATATGGTCACCAAGCAACGAAATTGGTTCATTAAAAATGAAGAGGTGCAATTTACCTACACGACCAAATAAGCAGCCACTGTTCTAAATAGCCAATACCCGCTCTAGTCTGATAAACAACATCGTCGTTAAGCTACATGGTAATGTCATATAAGTATAGGTAATTAATATAATACACAAAAAACCAATACATGTTAAACAATCTATTCAATTTACATGGTTGGTTTGAAGTTGCAAATCAACAACAAATGTTATTGGTTTGATTACTTCAACCATTACAAAACAACAAATTTATACATACCAGAATCGTTGAAAAATTTGTACATAGTTTCAGCAACTGTCATCAATATGGTGTATTTTATCAAATGAAACCTGAATTGGTTCACAATTTAAACATACCTGAATTGGTCTCATTTCTGAAGTAGAAATTTTCCGTATGCTTCTTGTGATTAGTTTCTTATATAAGCTATTCAAATCTTGATGGTCTATTATCATGTTTGCAATCCCCTAACAATTTAATATATATAGCGAAGGTCATAAGAATGATTTCAAGCATGAATCAAAAAGAATTGTACCAAAGGAACAACTTCAAATAGCAACAGATTTCTAACATAATATAGTATTATTTTTCTATAAAAAATGTAGCTTACCTTAAATCAATTGTTATAAAACCATATGATGTTAAAATATGAATTAGAAACTGT
>JBCNJP010006122.1:0-39352 GCA_039602395.1 Deinandra increscens subsp. villosa
GAATGGCCTCCTCAAAGCCCTATGCCTTGGATAAGGGCCAAGGATCCCTATAAGGGGGTCGCCCAGGCAGAAGGGCAGACCTTCTTGGTAAAAGGGATAAAGCATATATGTCGAATATCTAGCAGACACGAAGTACATGTTCGTACTACAAGGACGATGTAACATGTTAACTTAGTCACTAAGTAAATAACCCATGCCCCTTCATCGAAGTCCTTCGCCCTTCGTCGTTACGTGCCCCTTCGTCGCGGTACTTGCCCCTTCGTCAGAATACTTGGCCAGGATTAAAGCTTAACCACTAAGCTAACAGCTAGGCAGTGACAGCTCATGGACAGCTAAGGAGGATATTCCCTATAAATAGGAGACATCCTCCACTCTCCAAATCAGGTTGTAAATGGGTTAGAAACCCCTTCTCTCTCTCTACACTCCCTCCCCAAAACCTTCTCCTGCATACACACACATATGCATGGGGGAGACCCAACGATGGCGATGATGGAAACGGAATGGAATACGTTCATACGGATCTGAGCCGGAGGATCTCACCCTCCACACACTTGTCGCTACCGGAATACCACCCACCAGGATTCTGGGACGCAACATTGGCGCCATCCATGGGACCGGCACAACTAGGTCTAAGCAAAATAAGGGCCAGATCCGTATGTTTCCATTTCAAGCCATACTCGGGTGTCTCTATGAAGATCAACACAAGTTAAACATCTCTATGAAGGTCCGGAATGAGTTTTTCAAGATATCTCTTGGAAAATGTTTGGATCTGTTGTTATAATCTTCATATCCTTCTTTTTTATTAAAGAAAAAAGAAAAAACATATGAAAGAAAAAGAAATAAAAGAGGTATGAGCAGATCCACCAAAGAATGCAGATCAGCGACTCATACCCGTGTTCTTTCAGTTCGATCCTCGAGGTTTTTCTTAAAACTCACACCTCCATTTAAAGCTTTTCATATATCTGTATGAATAGCCTAATTATATGAGCATCCTTTTAGGAAAATGCATTTAACATACCAAAGGCTAAATACCGATGTAAATGAAAGAAAAAACTCAATGGTACACATTATAATACATAATGTACAACTAGTTGACTTACATCTCTGCAAAAAAGTACAAAATGTAGCTTTTAAAAGTGCAAGTTGTCATACTTAAAGTATGACAAGGACATTTCATTTCTCTATTATTTACTTGGTTCAAGAAAAGCAAAAACTCTTGAGTTGATGGACATTCCCTAGAAAACATGTGAATCCATTGCTTTAAGATACGTGTGAATATATATATTTTTTAAACAAGGAAAAGCACATGTACAACTCATGTTGCATATGGAACAACATTAACATGTGACCTATGAAGAAAAATAGGAAAGTATATCATTTATCCAGACTAAAGATTATGGATATGACGAAATAATACAACTCATATTGCATAAGATATAACCTTTGACTTTAAGAAAAAGAAAAAGATAAAGAGATCGAGACTTCTGGATACACCCGTGGATATTATAAGTTTATCTTCAAACTTAAAACTCCACTTAAAGCTAACTTACGCTTTCTCCATGTCTCTAAATTACATATATTGACATCTTTTTTGTTTAAATATATTTAATACATGATAATCCATATCTTGAGATTTTCAAGGATCATATGAATGGAGGATAAAATCGGTGGTACAAGTTATAAAGCTTAAGGTGCAACTGATTGACTTAATGTTAGTCTGGTTCAATATATATTTAGACTATATATCTGACATATGGTACAAAGCAATGTTCGCCTAGCTATCAAAGGCCAATCAAGTTGTACTTGCTTGAACATATTGTAAAAAAAAAACCTAAATATACGATTTTCGTCCGTGGGTTGATCTCTTTTTGTTGATAGCTATCAAATGGGCTTTTGAGTAAAAAGAAGAGGCTATAATATCCCAAGGGAAAACCTCGTTTGGAGGTCGAAAAAAATAAATAAAAAAAGAAGTTACTTTTATGAATACACAACATACAAGTGTATGATGCACAAAAAGTATGTATTCGATTTTGTGCCCTGTAATCTTGCAAATGCAACTGGGCAGTTTAATCCTAGCCACAAGCTAGAAAAGTCAACAGCTAGCTAGTTGTCATATATAAAAAGATGTCAGACTAAATTCTAGCTTACAAGCTATGATGCATAGTTACTTCTTGATTAAGATAAATACTTCATTCTACATATTGATTTTATACAATCGATAAAATTAATATGAGATATCAAGAATAGTATATTATAAATACCTTCACATATGACATGGAAAAATGTATAAAGGTATTTCGTATAAATATTTAGTGTTCTGTCTCTTGTATATAGAACTTTACATGGAAATTCATAGCATACATTTGAAATATCTACTCGATGATGAAACCCCATTGAAAAAGACGGTATAATTCTGTTTAAAAGAAATTATAAAACCCGTCAAGAATGACGATCAAACACCGTTGAAAAACACGGTGCAATCCCGTCAATTAGAAACAATAAACGCCGTTGAGGAAGACGATGGAACACCGTTGTAAAAGACGGTGCAACCCCGTTAATTAGTAACAAGAAAAGTCGTCAAAGATAACGACGGGACGCCTAAAAAAACGGTGCAATTTTGTTAACTAGAAACGTCAAAACTCGAAAAGAACGACGATGAACGCCATTGAAAAAAGGGGGCGCAACTCTGTTAATTATGAACGATAAGAACCATCAAAAATAGCGGTGAGACATCGGTGAAATATACGATGTAAAAATCCGGCAAAAATAATGGTGAAATGTCGTTGAAAAAGACGACGCAGCTCCATTAATTACAAATGTGACGACAGCAAGGATCATCAAGGATGCTAACGATAAGGACTTCTTAAATGAAGGTCCTATGAAAATATAACTAGTGTCGCAAAATTATATGGCACATAGAAGGATCAAGACAAGCATACCGCTACATCGGAAGACATTCACGAGAAAGTAGCAATTATCGGTCTTAATCAACTCATGTCCTTAGAGCTTCACTTCGGTAACAATTTACATATGCTTATGATTTAAGATTATAGGTTACTGTTTATTAAGTTTAATGTTACTAAATGCTACTAGTATAACTTAGCAACATTAAACTAGGGGGAGTATAGTGTGGTATAATGATACCACTTACAAGACCCCTATTTAAAAAGTGTTAAAATCCTACTGAAGGGACAGAACGAGCTCCTTCAGAGGAACATATTGTTTATCTCGCATAAAAGATACTTGATAAATTCTTACTAACATGATATGACAATGTTAAAACGTAAGGACAACTTATTAATAAGACCCTACCAAACAGAGGGAGAAGGAGCCCCTAAAAGGGCCTCCGCGAATAAACAACCTCACCAAGGAAAATAGCTATAGTATGACATAATACTATCGATTGTATAACAAGTATTGAAACTTACTTGATTATTAAAGTTTAAGGCTCCTAGTATAACTTAGCAGCATTAAACTAAAGGAGTATAGTATGGTATGACGATACCACTTACAAAGTACTCGTATAAAAAGTGTTGAAACCCCCCCCCCCCCCTTGAAGGGACAGAACACACCTCCTTCAGGGAAGGCATGTTATTTATCTTATAAGCATTTGATAATTCATAACATCACTACTAGTGTGATAAACAACATTGAGTAAGAGGGTATATTATGAAAATAATATAATACTCCATCAATAAAAAGGGAAAACCTCACCAAAATAGAGGACTCAATTGTCAAGAATGGGATTAACCCTTGACACAATAAAAGGTTCATTTCTGAAGGGATCCAGAAAAGAACACATAACCTCCCAAAAGAATGGAGTGTATGATGGTTTCATTTCTTGTTAAGATAGAAACAACACATAGTGAATGGCAGAAAGCCAGCACTTTGAAGTACACAACTTCAAATGAAATTCTCCCAAATATGGCGGGGAGAATTTAACATTCCACAACTTTTAAATAAATGACTGTGAAGGGCTCTGTAGGAAGAGTCTTAAAAATCCATGGTAAGTAGGCTTCACAAGAGCCAAGTCCAAAAGGCTTTAGGCCAGAGCGGGCGGCCTTAATAGAAAAGGTTAACGAGTCCTTGGAAGACCTCACAAGGGTCGCTTGGACGCCTTCGAAAGAAGGTCTGAATAAAGTCTATTGCTTGATACAGCAAAAAGAGACATCCTTCGTGTGAAGGAAAAAACTAAGCCCACTACCTGCTCGATCAAGCAGAGGGGCTCCCTTGGTAAGAAGGAGATAACAAGCCCATTACCTGCTCGATCAAGCAGAGGGGCTCCCTTCGTAAGAAGTAGATAACAAGCCTATTACCTGCTCGATCAAGCAGAGGGGCTCCTTTCATAAGAAGGAGATAACAAGCCCATTACCTGCTCGATCAAGCAGAGGGGCTCCCTTCGTAAGAAGGAGATAACAAGCCCATTGTCTGCTCGATCAAGCAGAGGGGCTCCCTTCGTAAGAAGGAGATAACAAGCCCATTACCTGCTCGATCAAGCGAGATACTAAATCAATTACTTGCTCAATCGAGCATAGGAACTCCCTTTGATGAAATGATATATTAAGATCATTGCTTTTCACAAAAGAAAAAGACACGCCTTTTAAGGAAAAGATCATTGCCTCTCAATGTCTTTCACTAGAAAGACCAATAAAATCACCAAGTTCTAAAAGAATGGTGGGAATGACCTTTTTCAGAAGATTCTAATAAAAAGATACACTTCTGAAGGAAGGTATGCCAGGCCCTGCGAAGAAGGGTCACGTAACGAAGCAGCTTACAAAAAAGCATATGTAGGTTCCTCTACGCAGGACATTATAACAACACATTAGCTTCTAAAAGAAGGGGCAAGAGACCCTTCGCGATGAAGCTAAGGTAGAATAAAAACTTTAAATATCACCTTCAGGTGAAAAACGCATGAAGCTTCTATGCGAAGGACCTTCTACGATACACTTAGAATTTTGGGCCCAAGGGCCTCAAACCAAAAAGACGTTACTTTTTGAAGAAGTTATTCTAGAAGGCTTCGCTCAAGGCCACTAGTTAGGAGCCTTGTGGTTGCATCCACCTTTTAAAAGAAGAGGTTTTGCATAAGGATATGGGACTTATTAAGAAATCCCTCACATCGAGTCGAAAGTCCATCATTAAGGCTACAAAAAGAGGTAGGCCTTAGGTGGGCCCAACGATCACACTCCCCACTAAAAGAAATCCATCAAAACTTTGTGGTCCTCAATAAAGGCGTGACACAAACAAGTTATGGATTACGACAAAAGGAGGTCAAAGTATGGTGTTATCACAATGTAACCCATCAGACTACTACAAGAACCGAAAAGGCCATGACCAAGGTCTTTGGTAGAAAACACATAAGTTTTGTTAAATGCAACCACACCGTTGACGCTTCTTTATGAAGGCCTCATTTTGTGTAAAAGTGAATCCTTCGGGACAAGCACCCTTAGTGGGCTCGATCAGGGAAGGACGCTCCAAAAATAACCTTCTGAAAAACGTTGGAAGGAGTGAATTCAAAAGAATTATGAAGATTATGCAGGATAGTTAAAACTAGTGCATTGCATTTATTGCCTTGAGACTCAAATATAAAGGACTGGGGGGGACTTGTTAGGATAATCCCCCTGCTAAAGAAAGTCCTTCCAATCATGGACGGTGAAGGCCTCCAGAAAAGACTTATGAGAGAAGCTGAAGCTTGAATGCTCGAAAGCTTTAAAGGGCTACTTAATGACTTGGGCGATACTGAAGCCCAAATATGAAGGCCCAAAAAATATGGAAAGACTTCTAAGGACTTCGGGAATGGACTGGCATTAAATAAAAGCTAAGTCTTTAAGGAAGAACCTTCACGAAGGGGAACAAACTTGTAGGTCTTGTAGCAAATGCTTATAGACCGAGTATTAAGAGCAAAGCCTTTTTTAGAGAAGGATCTCCACGGACAGAAGAACGAAAAGGGCTTGAGTTGGGACCTTTTTACTTAGTCCAATGCTTTCTTCACCTTGATCCTCGAAAGCAAGGACTAGGGGGGACTTGTTAGGATATACCCCCGAATGGCCTCCTCAAAGCCCTATGCCTTGGATAAGGGCCAATGACCCCTATAAGGAGGTCGCCCAGGCAGAAGGGGCAGACCTTCTTGGTAAAAGGGATAAAGCATATATGTCGAATATCTAGCAGACACGAAGTACATGTTCGTACTGCAAGGACAATGTAACATGTTAACTTAGTCACTAAGTAAATAACCCGTGCCCCTTCATCGGAGTCCTTCGCCCTTCATCGTTACGTGCCCCTTCATCGCGGTACTTGCCCCTTCGTCAAAATACTTGGCCAGGATTAAAAATTAACCACTAAGCTAACAGCTAGGCAGTGACAGCTCATGGACAGCTAAGGAGGATATTCCCTATAAATAGGAGACATCCACCACTCTCCAAATCAGGTTGTAAATGGGTTAGAAACCCCTTCTCTCTCTCTACACTCCCTCCCCAAAACCTTCTTCTACATACACACACATATGCACGGTGGAGACCCAACGATGGCGATGATGGAAACGGAACGGAATACATTCATACGGATCTGAGCCGGAGGATCTCACCCTCCACACACTTGTCGCTACCGGAATACCACCCCCTAGGATTCTGGGACGCAACAAGCTTCTTCTTCCTAGAGTGAATCGCTAGAGTCTTGATCCATTCCACCATATGTTTAGGATTGGTAAAAGAAGCAACCCCTAACTTCAACCAACTCTACACTTTTCTTCAAACTCTTTCCAAATATGAGTGCTACTTTCTAGCCGAAACAAACACCGATGGCAAAAAGTAAAGTGAATTTTGAAACCTTTGTTACATAGATTAACCCTCGTATGAAGTATCCAACAACATTCTCCATGCAAAAATGTTGATTTTTCAGAATATATTTGTTCCAATGTATTAAATATTTAGCATCCGGTAGAAGCTTCTCTATGTTCCAATGTGTTAAATATGACTTCTATCAAATTTATACATAAATAACTATATGCAATAGTTGTTAGTATGAGTGTTATTTACTCGGTTTGTGTTCTACTAGGTGCATGAGAGCTTTGAAACGAACCAAACTAAATTTAAAACGGAGCAAAGATGAATGATATATAGATATATAAACTAAAGTGATTAAAAATGTGAAAGCTGAGAAATTTGCATAATAAAGGTGGAATGTGACCCTACATTGGTGGTAGGAGGATATTTGGAGTGGTATATATGAGAGCTTCACGTATGTATTGTTTTCTTTAAGGTAACACAAGTATGGCCCTAAAAGGTGCAAAACGCTCACACAGGCTAGGACACAATGTTACGTTTTGATTGCTTACTTTGCACATCGCACGCACCCATATCGTCACGTGCCACTTGTGAGTCGCCTTTATATTTTTGAATACAAGGTAAAGAAAACCGTGGACTCTAAAGGGTGTGAAACACCTTAACTTGCCAGATATCACCTGCAAGCATAGCTAGCATGGTTGATGATCGTAATGTGAGGCTTTGGTGGTACATTTTCCACTTGACATCATCATGAGTGGCTTGAGAGTGACCTTTGTATTTTTGAACTTTGGCTCAGTTGGTGAGAAAAGTTTCCACTCCCAAACACAGTTGCAACTGATGGTTCGATCGAGTTGGTCATGTGTATGAGATGTTGTTAATGGGCGACTCATTTCCTATTGAATATTGATGGTTCGATAGGCAACAATTTTGCTTCTTAGATTGGTACTGAGTTACAATGTGCGTTCTTTTGTAAGCTAAAACGATATCCATTCCTTATGTAAGGTCCTATAATGTAAAGGTTGTTACACATGATTAAATCAGCTAAAGATCGTTATATGATGATTAAAAGATCATCGGGTATTACGTAGAGATTACTTTGTAGGCATATTAACATACAAAAAAATATAGAACATAGACTATGATTTTGATAGAATGTTTACTCTTTGAATATAACAATACATAATGTTTTACAAGACGTTTTACAAGTGATGTTTGTGTCCCCTTAACCCAACCATTGTGGCGGTTGAGGTATAACCACCATTACTCTTTTATTACAACAACTCATAAATGTAGCGGTTAGAGTAAAACCGTCATCAACTACCAAAACTAATGATTATAAAATATAAGAATAAGTTAACTCCTCATAAAGTGGTTATGAAAAGTAAAAAACTTTGCCGCCATGCCATCATGTTACAATGAAAAAAAGGGCATCCTTTCACTTGGGGAAAGTGGATATATGGCCCCATTTGGATTAAAAAAAAACCCATTAGTGGAGATCCACAAAACTTGGTCGAGGATCCGACTCAAATGTTCTACATAAATAAAGTGATAAATCCCACATGGTGTCTCCACTTCTACACATATATATATGTTCTTCTTCCATTAACTTCAATCATATCCCATCTCAACAAACTCCAAATGTCAAGCCTATCTAACATGCTATTTCAACATGACTTTAGTCATATTCATTCAAGAAAACTACTACTTCAAAGTTACATAAACCAAAAACTTGTTGCCGGGATCACGACAACGCCGGCTCCATCGCCATCAAGCCCATCTCCGGGTCACAGCAACTTCGATTCAAACGTGGTTATGGTCTTATCGGTGCTTTTGTGCGCACTAGTTTGTGCGCTAGGGTTGAACTCCATCATAAAATGTGTGTTGAGATGTACGCGTGTTCTCGGCTCTGAAATCAGTGTTAGTCCCGAAAGTAGCTCAGCAAAGCTAACGAAAACCGGAATCAAGAGAAAGGAGCTAAAGACTTTCCCAACGGTCAACTATTGGCATGGGCTGCAGTTACCAGGATCGGGTAAAGAGTGTGTTATATGCTTAGGTGATTTTACTAAAGGCGAACGAGTTAAGATATTACCTAAATGCAATCACGGGTTTCATGTTCATTGCATTGATAAATGGCTTGGTGCACATTCATCATGTCCGACTTGTAGGCAGTGTCTTCTAGACACATGCCAAAAGATTGTGACAGGTGGGAATTATAGCGGTATCACCTCTACACAACCACAAGAGCAAGGTCCGAGCGATACCAATTATGTAAGCATAGAGCCTTTACAACACGAAGGGTTTTTGCGAAATTACGAGTCGTAACTAGTTTAGCTTCCTTAAAGATCTACAAATCAAATGTATATACTTTGGTAGCTGTATGTTCACAGTTGTTTTTTAGGTTTTTTCCTACTAAATATATCATTCAAGGTTATTGTATATGTTAGTTTCAGATTATTAATTTGGCTATGATGTACATATCATTATCTTATCTTGTATTTCTATAAAAAAATTATTTTCAAGACTCGGATACTTAAGTTGCATACATTACTTGGTGGATAGTCTGGAAGACCCGAAATCTTTTTATTTTCCAACCAAGCAAAGTTCAGAATGATGGTTTTTTGACACTATTATATATTGAATTAACTACTCTCAATGATTTTACATAAGAGAAGAATACAAACAAGGGGAAGCTTAGCAGGGGGCGATCGCCCCTGCGGGCTTTTAATTCAAGAGTGTCCAGTAGTATACATTTTTATGATTTTTTCCTAATAATTTTATAATTATTGAGTATGACCATTTTGGTTTACGACTCGGTGACTTATGGCCCTGTTTGAATTTTTGTTCTGGCTTCGCCATTGAATACAAATTAGACTACACGTATTTACTCAAGGAATAAATAAAATAATAAATTGAGAATATAAAAGGTCTAAGTGGTGTTAAGGTATTTACTTTAATTACCTATTTTGTTAATGGAAAACTACACTATTTTTAATCTATCCTAAATATTACAAATAAACTTTCTATGTCAAGATTTGAACATTGAATCTTTAAATAAGAGACAAGAACCTCTACCAAGTAGGTTAATCCCATGTTAGCAAGAACCTTGAGCTTCAATTTAACTACCTAGAATACTATTTCTTTTTAATTGCGAAAGAAGTGATTACATTAAGGGAGGGGGAGTTGTAGGATCTAGTAGAAGTAGATATTGTTTGAACCAATAGGAGTGTACCTTGAGGGAGAGAAGGAAGTAGAATTTAAGTAGAATTTTGACGTGAAAAAGTGGTAGGATTTAAGTGGTAGAGGTAAAATGGGGATGGGGCCCACAAAAATACACACACCAACTAGAACTCGTGGCTACATGTAGCCACAAATCACCCAATTTGAAGCCATAGGGTTGAAGCCGATATGGTGGTGGTGGTGAAGGTTGGGAAGCCGGCGAAGAAAGATTCCATCACTTCCCCCCCCCCCCCCCCTAAAAAACAACTAGCAAGTAACTAGTACATTGTTACAAAAGAAACATTTTAAAAGTGATCCACTTTTGTCAATGGATAGCAAGTGAGTCAGAATCCGACGTAAAGATTAAAACCAGAAATATTCGAGATGGATAATAAAATAAACACTCAAGTATGAGACCTATAGATAGTTAGGTTTCAAATAATTATGGCTTGGGAATGGATATAAGGGATGAAATAGTCATATTTCCTCTTGTTCCCGTTATAATAAGACTAAGCTTGTTTGGGATTACTTTTGAAAACTGCTTTTGGCTTTTGGAGGAGGTAAAAAGATACAAAATACCCCTCCAAAAGCTAATAAGTCACAACATTGTGGCTTTTTGCTGCTTTTTGAGGGGCATTTTTGACTTTTTGCCTCCTCCAAAAGCCAAAAGTAGTTTCTAAAAGCAATCCCAAACAAGCCCTAAGTTTTGTTTTTTGTTTTTTTTGTTATTTTTTTTTCTTAAACTTCAGCCAATTAGTTAGTTCTTAAGAATAGTCTTTCTTTCGTTTGTCTCATGTCATTAACTTTGTCCATCTCCTTTCCTTGAGGTAAACCGTTCTCACGGTGTCACACCCTAACGACTGCGGCATCTCCACGGGTCGTGACTTCATGAATCAATAGCACATCGAACAGACTTTAAATGAGTTTTGAAAAACATACTTAAAAATAACATAACAATCCAAATGTTTATATAATGATTATTTAAATTGTTTTTCGGAAGCTCAAGTGGAAAATATAAATATTATTTCAATAGACAAAATCATCAACCGTTTTACAATTTTCCAAAATACTTTTGAAGTATAAGTATGAAATCATTACCATTACCATTTACCATTTACCATTTACCATATTAACACAATAGAGAACTTATTTTGACTTTTTGTTGACTACGCAGGTTTAATATATATACAATCTTTATAAAGAAGTTAATGCTTTCTAATTCTACCAAGAAAATTTTTGAGCCATAGATCTTCATTTAATTGAAGATCTAATGACTATGATTCCTTCTTATCCTTCTTATTCAAACTAAACTTCTCACAATAACCTCACCCTAAGTCTTTAATATTTAACCAGTGAGACTTAGGTTCAAAACATACAACTTCCGGTTAAGCTTTAATATTTTTAAAAGCTCTACACCTTTGCTGACTGATACAGTAATTGACACGCACATGCTACCTCTTCAATTGCCCCCTCTCTCCTCATCGTCATCACCCGACTCCATTTTCATAAAAAAAAAAAATTCACTTCGTCATTCACATAAAATTAGTTGCCACGATACGTTTTATATTTTGTCTTTAAACATTGAACTTAAGAAAGGTATAAATCAAATCATCAACTTTTCAATACGGTTACATAATATATCACATGATTTTTGAATTCACGATTACAAAACTTATTTTAAAATATCTATCAAACTACAAAAATAGCTTTTTATACACTTTTGCCTTTTTTAATCAAAGAAGATAACAAGTTTTTTTTTTTGAACAGCTAATAATTTTTTTTCCCCACATTTTCACCATGCCAAGGTTTGAACCTTGGTCTTTCCCCAAAGGAGCTTTGCCCCTTACCACTAGGCTACAACCTAAGTGGCAAAGAAGATAACAAGTTGATAACTATTTTTATCATTTGAATTTCACTTTTTTTTCATTTTTCATTTCTCTTTTCTATTTCTTTATTTTCCTAACTTTTTTTCTCCTTTTCCATTCATACTTTTTTTCCTTCTTTTATTTTTTATTTGGGTTTTCGTAATTTTAGTTTAACATATTTGTATTTTCATGTAACTAACATATTTAAATTACACGATAATATATATTATACCGTTAACTCCTATGCTAAAATTGTTTTGTTTAAATAAAATCATGTATGCAACAACCACCGGTTGTACGTGATAAAATGCAATGAATTACTTTTTTTTTAACGACGAAGTTTTATTAAGACTAGCAAGGAGCTAGAAAGGGAACATTACAAAGAAAATAAAAACACTACATGAAATTCAAAGCATGCCGGTTAAACTGGAACCAATCTAAGCCACGATTGCAAGTTCTATGGTTGAGCCACAGGAAGGAATCGAGCTTGATATCATCAGGAATAATAATTTTTCCCGGGTGCGAGTTCATGTTTTGAAATTCTTTACCGTTCCTTGATTTCCAAATTACCCAAGCAGTGGCATAAATAATTGTGAACAACATGATTTTGGCTTTGCCAGAAAAGGTAAGAAAGGAAGAGAGAAATAGTTGCTTCACGGGTCCCTGCGAAAGGATAAATTGCACCAAGCTTCAACCAGCTCCCAAGTTTTAGAAGCCATAACACAGTGAATTAAAATGTGCTCTACGAATTCTGCATGTGTGTAGGGCTGTTCAAAAAACTCGCAGCTCGTGGCTCGCTCAGAAAAAGCTCGAAATTAGCTCGCTCGAAAATCAGCTCGATTATAAACGAGCCGAGCCGGCTCGGCTTGGTTTCTAAACGAGCCGAGCCCGAGCCAAGGTTAGCTCGGCTCGTGGCTCGCTCGTTACTTAGCTCGTTGGCTCGCTCTCTTGACTCGTTTAAATTTAAGCTCAATTTTTATTATATATACATATATATATATAACTTAAAATTATGAGTTTATTATTTATAATATAATTCTTAAGTTAATTACTAAGTTTCCTATAGTATTTTACTTTAAAAAAAATATTAAATTAGAATAAAATATTAATTGATATGATACTTTTCGGTAGGAAATATTTGTTTGTATTGAAAAATAAATAAATAAATATTGAATTTTAAAATTTTCATTACGAGTATGTTAAAAATTATGTTTTAGTCACGTTATATATCAGTATGTGCAAATATTATAAATTTTAAAAAATAAACTAGCTGGCTCGACGAGCCAGCGCGGTTCGGCTCGATTTTTAACGAGCCGAGCTTGAGCTCAATATTTTAGCTCGTTAAAATAAACGAGCTGGCTCGGCTCAGCTCGATTTCTATACGAGCCGAGCCCGAGCTCACCCTGGCTCGGCTCGACTTGGCTCGTTTACAGCCCTACATGTGTGTAGCACCAAGAGCAAGAAACATTTTGAATTGAACCCCACGTTTGACCAGTTCCTTTTTCGCCGGGATGCGATGCAATGCCGCTTTCCATGAGAAGATGTTAACCTTTTTGGGAGCACCTTTGATCCAAAAGTGTTTGTATTCGAAAGAACCTACAACATCCTCCAGTCTGTTCCCAATATTTGTCGTGTAGAATTTAAATCAGTGGAGCGAAGCCAAACCCACTTATCATCATGAGAGGAGAAATTGTAGTTGTTAATTTGCATTTCGAGGAAATTAATCGAGGTGGTTTCAGCGGGGGTGCTACACCAATTCCAACTTGGGGAACGAGATGCATTGAGCGAGGGGCATTGGTCGGCGATGGTGCATGATTTCTGATGCTCTAGAGAGTATAAAGTCGGATAGGTGTCATCGAGACAGCCATACCCCATCCAGGAGTCGTGCCATAATGAGACCGAAGAACCACTCCTCACTACAACCCTTACTTCCTTCCAAAAATCAATGTTGGGTAGCGACCGGTGGAGCTGGAGGTTCGAGGACAGCAACGACTTCGAAGTTCGGCCGATTCGTAGTGTCATTGAAAGGGCGTCGTTACCGGGTAATAACACTATAAATTCGTGGAATAAAGCAGTTCCTAAAAAGATAAACATTTTCACTTGGAGGCTTTTATTGGATCGTCTTCCGGTCCGGATTAAGTTGATAGAAAAAGAGACATATTTCGGATTTCGGTTGCGTCTTTTGTGACGAAAGACTCGAGACTGCGGGTCACCTTTTTGAAGAGTGTTCAAAATTTTGTAATACTTGGCACCGGGTTAGAAATTGGCTGGGATTAGACGCTCTAATGGTTGGTTCACCGAAAGTGATTTTTGATTGGATCGATGGTTCTAGCTTCAACAAACGGCGAAAAACTCTCATTAATGGCATATGCAGGATTATGTATTGGCTCATTTGGAAGGCGTGTTACGAAATTATTCACCAAAGGAACGACTTGACTCCTACTCCCATATTTGACTCCATTGTACATTTTTCTTTTTTATTTATGTCTTCTAGGGATAGAAAGTTGTATATGCCTAGTCATAGTTGGTTAGATAATCCTCTTCGTTATGTATAACTTTGTTGTTTGACTAGTCTAGCTCGTTTTTTCTTGCTAGCTAGTCGTGTTTTTATTTATCTTCTTTGCAGTTCAAAAAAAAAATGGAGTTGCAAATGGGATTCCAATAACCGAGAATAGTTTTGCGCAATGGAGTTGCAAATGGGATTCCAATAACCGGGAATAGTTTTGCGCAATGGTAGTATGCCGTGGATGCGAGAGGATGGTGTATTGAGCGTATTACTATGGCCCAGAAAGCATTTGAGTTACACTTGAAACGCCAACCCCATTTTGCGATTAAAGCGAGGTTTGCCGCCTTAAGATTCCCAATTTCGAGCCCACCGTTCTTCTTGGGTGTAGCAACACGATCCCAAGATATCCATGGGATTTTCTTATGATCATCCATATTGCCTTAGAAGAAATTTCTCCTGAGTTGCTCGAGGGCCGAAATGATGGCGGAAGGGGCGCGAAACAGAGATATAAAATAAATAGGAAGGCTTCCAAGACCTGATTTGATCAGAATAGATTTGCCCCATTGAGACAAGGTGGCGGCTTTCCAATTACTAAGTCTCGATTTGAATTTCTCCAAAACAGGCTTCCAATTTTTTGTGAGCCTCATATTTGCTCCAATTGAGACGCCTAGGTGTGTGAAGGGGAAGCAGTCGGGGGAGCAATTAAGGATATGAGCAAGTTGATTTCGGGATCCTTCATCGATGTCAATCCCAAATAATCTACAATTATCAAAATTTACTTTGAGGCCAGACGAAAAATGGAAACATCTAAGGAATCTGATAAGGAAATGAGCATTTGAGACTGAACCCTCCCCGATGAAAATGATATCGTCTGCATAAAGAAGGTGAGAGACAATGGGCAATTCAACCCGGATCCTTCATCCTCAATCCTTCGAATTCTGACATTAGGGTTTGGAGTCTAGCCTCCTTTACATGCTCACCCCCTTCATTGTGAGACTTTATTATCTCTTAGATCTACTTTAATCTTTCATTATTCCTAACTTGTAAAACCAGCACTTCCGGGTATAGCTTGGAATAGTAGGGATATAACGATAGAATCCTTATGTTCATCGATGGTTGTTCCATGATCTATGTTAGCCCATACTTTGTGAACTTTGAATATGATCTTCATCTTCATGGTCCATACAATGTAGTTGGTTTTTGTGAGTAAGGGACATTGGATGGTTGGCATCATTTCCTTCACAACACTTGACGTAGAGGGAGTAATCATCTTCCTGGTTGCTTCCGATCTACACCTGTATTGCCTTCTTCCTTGGCCGTAAAGATTCTTGTTAGTAACAGATCTTTGAACCTATCGCACAAGTCAGGGTATGACAACTCCTTTGTGACACAGAACTTCTTGCGCTGGAGTCGCCTTTAGCCGTAAACCTAACTTTTCGAACCAGGGAAGTGATGATCAAGCATATGAACCTTCGGTTCTAATACCAATTAAAGGATTGATACCGAAAGCAATAATGAATCTAAACTCGTTCTTGTTATTCTTGATGATTAAATTTATTACAACTGATCAAGTATATATAGGTGGTTCTTTGTAGACCCCTTAAAAGGTGTAGACCCATAGACCCTTTATTTCGTATGTGAAATTATTCTATTTCGCATATGAAATTCGTAGAAAACAAAAGTCAGAGCGGGGGGGGGGGGGGGGATTAAGAAATTGAATTAATCATAACCATCAAGTTAATAGATCCAATGGTGAAAAAGTGGGTCTTTTTGTATATACTTTTTAATGGGTATACAATATATATATATATATAGGGGAATGAACTAATATTAACCATTCCTTAGAGGATTAACCAAATAACCACCATCTAGTGGTGGAAAAAAGCCAGATTGAACCAGATTATGCCATGTGTCTTTTTTTTTAGTTATAAATGGCAGTTATGTCATTTAACACACCCACATAAAACACCCCCTTCATTTTAAAAAACCTATAACTTTTTGATACTTTGTAAGATTTTTATAAAAATTACACCGTTAAACTCGTCGCATTTTTATCTTTAATTCCATCATAGTCTCGACGTTTTTAATTGCCGTTTTCTCAGACGTACGATGTAGCAGTAGTGTTGCAACTACTAACATCACTGTCATAACTATTAACAATGAACAAAATTACATTCATACACTCATAACCAGTAGCATTGATGTTTCTACTTAAGTACAACTGCATATGCATATATTACAACTTACAAATGCATCAATATGCATATAAACACTGATGATATAACTATTAACAGCGGTGTCGTAACTATTAACATCCTTCTATACATTCATAACCAGTAGTATCGATGTTTCTACTTAGGTACAACTGTATATGCATGTATTATAGCCTATAAATGCATTAATATGCATATAAAATACTGATGTTATAACAACTAACAGCGGTGTGATAACCAGTAGCATTGATGCTATCAAAATTCAACAAAGACATGATTAAAATGTATAACTGCCTATGCGTGTATTACAACCTACAAATACACCATTATACAAGTAACACTAATTCTATAATCATTAATAGTGGTGGCATAGAGGTAAAAAAAAAAAAATATACAGAAACTAAATATACACAAAGTACAATTAAATATATATATATTACATAATTACTTTGACATTAAATGTCAAAATGTACCAACAGAATTACTTTTGCATCAACACAAATGCAAAACAGCTAGCTTTCCTCATTGTAAATTATACAAATTGAAAAAATTTACCCAAAAAAATCACAACATCTATCCAAATGGAGGATCACAAATAACTTGAGTATCCCAAAACTTATTTGCTATTTTAATAAAAATGAGCTAGGATGATTTTCATCAAAAATCACTGGTTTCAATATCATAAAATTACAAAGATAAAAAAGAGAAAAAATAAACAAAGTCAAAATCGAATTCATATCACGCAACATATAATAAAAATGTACATGCGTAATTTAACAATTATGTTTTATTTTAATTCACAAGCCCTAACATGTGTTGCGTTATTTAAGATAAGACCAAAACACGTAGAGATTAACGAATACACAAATGTTTAAAATAATGATGCAGAAGCTATATTTTACTAGTTAAACATCATTTCAATCTTTAAATTTGAGCTTCATAACGCAACTTGGTTAAGGGCTTCTGAATAATGCAAGGTAGTAAGTTAAAAATAACGTAAGTTACGATAGGCTGATTAAATGTAAACTGTAAACTAAAGTATGTATTAACTGTTAACTAAAGCAAATATTAAAAAATAACGCAAATGTTTAAAAATAAGGGTTATTGGCTTCAAATAATCCTAACTATGACTTTTTGGCCTATAACACTCCCAACTAACGAATTTTCCTCTGTCACTCCCAACTATCAACATATTTTCCTCCACCACTCACTACGTTAATTTTCTTTTACCCCGTTAGTCATTTGTCTACGTGGCCATAAGCCACGTACACAACCACATAATCATTTCATGCCATATAGGACCGCCACGTAGGTAGATGACTAACGGAGTTGAAGAAAATTAACAGAGGGAGTGGTGGAGGGAAATATGTTGATTGTGACAACCGGCAATTTCCCAGGTTAACCCCGTTAATAACTTGTGTTATATTTTGATAACGTCCGTTACCTCAGTTAACTAGAATAGTTACGAGCATTGCACATGAGTCTAGACGTCGGTTAACTTACTTGAATAATTATATTTTATGATTTTATATAAATCATATTATATGATTTCATGAAAACGTTTTATCATTACACATGCTATTTTATGATTTTATGTGACCATGTGTCACGTAATCGTGCGAAACGTTCCTGTAATTTTATAGGAATTTAACAACATATAGTTATGGGTTATAACTATGATTTTATGTGACATAGATATAGGTTTATATTCTGTCAACGTCGTTCATAAAAATATGCTTTGGCACACACTCGGGTATTCGCCGTCAAGTTATCTCCGTTAGAGAGTTCGTTAATATTTTAAACGTTGAGGGACCCAACTTGTAATTTTCTACACTTATATTTTATTTAAAAACCTGGAGGGGCCTAGGTTGTTATTATCCAAACTTGTCTTTAAATTGTGTAAAATGTGGAGGGACCATTGCTGTCAAATTTGGAAAGTCAATTTGAAACCTACAAACTGTCGATCATACAAACGTTCTGGTAACTGACGATTCTTTAAAACCCCCCTTCAAGCCTCGTCGGTTACACACTGCTCCAATCTATCGGTCCCCATATACAATCATTAGGTGAATTAAGCTCCTATTCGATCACTCCCATCAACTCCCGAAACTCTTTTATTTTTCTTTCTCCTGTTTCTTTTTAAAGTCACCGGCGAAGTAAGAATCTCCGGCCAACAAAGCGCTAGTTCACCATCATTCTCACATCACCGTGGTCGCCTCCCTCTTCTGAGTAACCCAGTAGGAACGATTTTGGGAACGGAGCAACGTCAAGTGTTCAAGTCGAGAGCTTTCGGTTTCGTTTCGGCTTCATAAACGTATCAAGAATCGTCTCCAATTCTAGGTAATCGCTTCTTGGTCTTAGTCGCACAATTACCCTCACTTTGGTTCTGGTCTCGCGATTTTCCGGTGACCGGAATAAAACTCCGGCCACCGGAGTTTTGGGGAAGAAAGTGATAACGGTTCAATACTGTTAATATATCAACTGTGCTGGGTTAAAACACAAGTGAGTCTGTAGCACAGTTGGTTCGGGCGCCGGCTGGGGACATAGAGGTCCTGGGTTCGAAACCCATTCTCCACAAAATTTGTTATTTTTTTTATCTATTTCTCCTAATCGCTGGAACCAGTTCATGTTATGTTAACTAGTTATAAAATTTCTCAGCGAGATCATGCCACAAAGGAGCCACTGCCCCAGTGGTTAGAGCGTAGATTTTCAAACAACAGGTCATGGTTTCGAGTCCCATGACCACCATTTTCTTTTACTTTCACTGTTTTATTTCTTTTTAGGGATTCTAAGCATCATTTGGTCCAAAACCCATAAACTACTATACGTGACTATTAAATCCCGTCCCGTTAGGGTACTCGTAGAACGTATATATTATGAAAACATTATGATTTAAATGGATCAAAAATTTTATAGTCTCGTTATTAATAATAAAAATTAGTTTTGTTGTCGTGTGCTTATATACATGCGAACGTTTAAAAAAAAAATCTTTTTAAATTCTTGAGGGTTGACACGACATATAAATATATATATATTGGACGTTTTATTTTTCACACTTTTGGCTACACCTCGATATTGATATTTATGAATATATATATATATTTACCCGATAATCTCTATGTTTAGTATTTGGAATAACATACGCACATTGAATTTTGTAAATCTTTGTGTCCTCGATTAAAATGCCATCTGTGGCTACTTTCAAACAAAACGATTTTTATCACGTATTGAAATCTATCAACTACGTCACATATGGATTTACTTGTTAAAATACCGTCGTCTAGGTTATGTGACTCATGTGCGGACACACACTTACGTATGTAAATTCAATAGGTGCTTGGTAGTTACGCAAGACACGGAGTCTTACTAAATTGTAGCAGCGCACCCTAAGGTGAGTCTCACAACCATTACGTTACGTCCGGTTTTGGACGATAACACACGCAAACACGTTACACCCGGGTTAGGGTGATAACACGACAACTATTATGTATGATTAAAGTAGAAATCCAACATATATCACATGTTCACGTAAAATGCTTATCTTTGAAAGTCCTTACTTATCGAACCGTTAATAGTTTATAGCGAGGGGATATTGGGTAGTACTACTGGGGTCTGACAAACCCCACTCAGCGGGCACGAGATGCACCACCCGACTGGCGGTCGGACTGAGGACAATGTCAGCCTAACTTACCGTGATCGAGAAGACACGGGGAAGGCAAACCACGTAAGGATTATTCCTACAACTAATTGGTCAGCTTCGGTTGCGAACGTTTTAGTGACATGAACTTAGGCTCGCTACCTACGATATGGATTGTACTGTTAATATACATGCTTACATACGAATAAAAACTGTTGTATTCGTACTGCATAACTATACTAGTTATACTTATGTGCTTATGTGAACTCACCAACATTAGTTGACACTTGCTCTTATGCATGCTTTGCAGGACGCTAGGAGAATCTGATTTTTGGGCACGTACGTTGGCTAAAACCTTTTATTTTGGGAATTGGTTTTCAAATCTTTTCAACTTGAACTGGTATTTACTTATTGGCGCTTGCTTGCGCAACTTGACTTTTATGAGCTTCCGCTAAACTTTAACTCTGGTTTGATATTTCCCGTTTGGAAATATATTTACAACTTGAACCCTTAACTTATGTTTAATGTAACTAATGACTCGGGTCCTGGTCTGGTTCACACCCCACACGGTAAAACTCCGTTAGTGGAAATTGGGGGTGTGACATTGATAGTTGGGAGTGCCAGAGGGAAATTCGTTAGTTGGGAGTGTTATTGGCCAAAAAGTGATAGTTAGGATTATTTGAAACCAATAACCCTAAAAAATAATCATGCATATGTTATTTTTTACTAGTTAAACATCATTTTAGTCTTTATATTTGAGTTTTATAATGTAACTTGGTTAAGGGCTTCTGAATTACACAAGTAGTAAGTTCAAAATAACGCAAATTATGATACACTGATTAATTGAAAATAACCAAAATCTTATCATTAATGCACGCGTTAACTTAAAAATAACGCAATTGTAAGAAAGAACTAAGCTTACTTGAAAAAACTCAACTTGTTAAATCTCATTCTTCATGGTTTATTTCTCTTCAGATCACTACCTAATAACATTACTTTGATTTAACTGTTAATAGCTATCTGTTTTTATCATATTATCACGCAACCAACAAGCAATGTACTAATAAAAAAAATACATATTATATATATATATAACATATATATATATAACATATATATATAGGGGATGGATATAATGAAAACCACATTGAGTTGGAAAAACCGTGGAAACTACCACAAAACGATTTTTTTTCTTCAAATTATTTGTAGTGATTATATGCGTTAATATAAGCCCTATGGTGAAAAAATCAAAAAACGCCTAGTAGTTTTTTTTTTAAATTTCCGAAATCTGACGTTACGTCATGTTACATATGTAACATATGCCTGTTACATATGTAAAATGCCTTGTTACATATGTAACAAAATCTGTAAATATTTTTTAAAATAAAAAATCTCTAGGTGCTTTTTTTATTTTTTTCACCAAATCCATAAAAAATGAATGTAGAATCTATAAAAAAATACATCTAAAAAAATAATAAATTTTGAACATCTTTTTTGGCTGGTTAACTTCTTTTTGCAAAAAAACCGGTTCTTAAATATTTTTTTTTAAATTACTCGGCGTTTTTTTTTTTCATAAAGGGTGTTTTTTTAAGTTAGAGAGTCACCATAAAAAAAATCGGAACAAAAAACGAAAATTTTAGCTTAGTTTTCACGATTTTTCCAACTCGGAGAGGTTATTTTATCCTTCTCCTATATATATATATGGGTGAGGTTCATTGTAGACACCCCCATAAGTGTAGACAGGTAGACACCCTATTTCAGATGTGAAATTACCCTATTTCGCATGTGAAATTCAATAAAAAAAACTTTTATTTTAGATTTTATAAAATATAAGATAAACAATGAGAATTGTGAAAAATTTAATTCATGAATAATTACGTAATGAAATCTATGATGCACATGGCTTGATTTTGGAAAAAAGAGTAAAACGAAAGGATCAGAATGAGTGTGCGTAATCTGCATCATTCATTAATTAAATTTTTCACAATTCTTATTGTATATCTTAGATTTTATTTATTTACATAAAATCTAAAAAAAAGTTTTTTTTATTGAATTTCACATACGAAATAGAATAATTTAACATGTGAAATAGAGTGTCTACCTGTCTACACTTATGAGGTTGTCTACAATGAACTTTTCACATATATATAACATATATATATATATATATATATATATATATATGTATAGTGTGTGTGTGATGTTATTTAAGAAGTTATATTAGAATAAGAAGGCTAAGAAGCCATCTTAACCCTTGGATCTTCAATTAAATTATTATCAATGATTCAAAGTTTTTTCTGTGTAGAATTAGATAGAAAAAAAATATCAAAGGGTATTTTTGACTTTTTATTTAGTTCCCTCATTTTTTAAACCTTCATAATTTTTACATACGACATTATTTTTCAAAATAAATTACACCATAAAAACGAGAGTTTTTTTTATCTTTAAAACGTGTATAGTGTTTGTTATATATAAAATTAAAATGATCTGAACATTTTCAGATCATTGTGTTAAAATGTTCAGATCATTGTGTCATATTGTGTCAAAAATGTTCAGATCATTGTGTCAAATACTCGTCATTGTGTCATGTTCAGATCATTATGTCATATTGTTTCAAAAATGTTCAGATCATTATGTCAAAAAATCATATCATTGTTTCAAATCGAAAGAGTACTTTTTTTAATTTTATATGTAGCAACATTGTACGCGTTTTAAAGATAAAAATGCTCATTTTATGCTGTATTTAAAAAATAAATAATGTCATATGTAAAAGTTATGAAGGTTTAAAAAAATGAGAGAACTTAATAAAAAATCAATAAAGATGACTAAGACCGAATTACATCTGCTTCCTTTTTAAATAGATTGAAGATCCAACGGCTAAGATGGCTTCTTAGCCTTCTTATCTAAACCAAACTTTTCATTTGAGCCTCTTACTCTCTCTCTCTCTCTCTCTATATATATATATATAAATAAATAAATAAATAAATCAATAAATAAATATATATATATATAATATATATACATATATAGGGGAGGGATATAATGAAAACCTCTCCGAGTTTGGAAAACCGTGAAAACCAAGCTAAAAAATTCGATTTTTGTTCCGATTTTTTTTATGGTGATTCTCTAAGTTAAAAAAACCCCCTTTATGCAAAAAAATTTAAAAAAAACGCCTAGTCAAATTTTAAAAAAAAATATTTTATAACCAAGGTTACATATGTAACAGTACCCTGTTACATATGTAACCTCGGTTATAAAATATTTTTTTTAAAAAAATTTTACTAGGCGTTTTTTTTTATTTTTTTTGCATAAAGGGGGTCTTTTTAACTTAGAGAATCACCATAAAAAAATTCGGAACAAAAATCGAATTTTTTAGCTTGGTTTTCACAGTTTTCCAAACTCGGAGAGGTTTTCATTTTATTCTTCCTCTACATATACATATATATATATATATAGGGTGAGGTTGATTGTATACACACTACTACAAAAAATGGCCTTTCTTGACGCTTTTTACGCGTCAAGAAAGGGCCCAGATGACGCGCAAAAAAAGCGTCAAGGAAGGCATGGTCAAGAATCCTCTTGACGCGCAAAATGTGCGTCATCTGCTTCTTGACGCGCGAACAATGACGCGCAAAGCGTGTATAAAAAGTGTGTCAAGGAAGCCCCCGTCATAAATATGCTTATGACACGCATATATGCGCGTCATGAATTAAAAAAAATATTAAAAAAAAATATTTTTGTAGATTCACCAATTTCCACATTAATGACAATTAACCTCCTAATTAAAATAAAATACACTTGTAGCAAAATAATACATTTCATATATAGAGCAAACATTACAAAGTTAACATTAGTTTACATTGCACTAACTACATGTAACCTTAGCTTCTTCCATCTCAATACTTGCATTATCAAGCCCATCTACAAAAAGGAAAAAGGAAAAAGGATGGTCAAAAGCAGGAAAATAAAAACAGCAGAAGCAGGAAGGGAAAAACTTGCATTATCAAGGCCATTTACATTGCACTACTACATGGTTGATGCAAGAACAGAAGCAGCAGCTGCCTTAGCTATAGAATTGAAGTTACCTGAAGTTACCTGATTTCAGGCCTGCATCTGCACCCAATTTTGATTACCTGAACTATGCTAATCAGTGCCTTAGTTAAAAGAAATGTACAGAACTGAAGTTACCTACAGTTATGTTTTACCAGAAATTATACCATCAACAGTCCAATCTTGAACAGTTCCCACTCGAGATGATAAAGTTAAAAGAATCTCAACAGCACCTCAATTACCTCTAGCAGCTGCAACTTGTACATGCTTTAAGCCATCCTAAAATAGGGGGGAAAGTAGAATTTTTAAACTCTAATAAAGAGGAACCACAAATATCATGGCAAACATGGTTGAAACTTGAAAAAAAAATGACAGTGTAATAGACAAGTACTGCTCTTTAATAGATGAATCTATGGTGTCTAAAAAATTAAAAGTTCAAAATTAGAAGGACACCTTCATTTTTTGGTCATCTTCAACACCAGGATCCGGCCAATCTTCAAACAAGTGCCCCTGTCCAATCCCTAGCAATTTATTTGCAAGCTCGACCTGTAAAATCAAAATCAAATCTAAATTTATGAATCATGGTGCTTTAACACCTATCAACAAACAGGAACGTGCACACACCTGGTCCGGAGAGAAAAGTGAGAGGTTTTTCAGGTAATTTGGAGAAGATGAGGTGGAGAGTTCTTTGATTTGAACTCCTGCAGTTCTTGCAGCCCCTCCAGCTTAATAAGTATCAAAATTACCACATAGAGAAACTTCAGATTGATGGTTTCACCATATTGCTAGTTACTACAGTTTATGGGCAACATTGTTTCATTTCATGCAGGAGTCTAATTAGACTCAAAACATATGCATATCACTAACTTTACTATGTTTTTATTGCTAATGATGTGGCCTATTTCATGCCCAAACTTTAATTATAACAAAACTCTAGTGTAAAAAATGAAAATATATAAGTTTTATTGAAAAGAAACAAATGATCAAAGGGAATATTCGGGCATGAAGTGACAAAAGAATGCAGGATTATTTGAAGTGCAATGTATAAGAATGTGCTAATTATTTAACCAGAAAATAACATCACAGGAATGAAGAAGGCTGACGGCATGTGAAGATGAGCTATTTAAGTTAACCAGGTTATAGAATAGCAAGTTTAGAAGGAGCTTTACCACAAGAAAAAAATCCCCAAATGCACTTAGACGTTGACAAATAGCTTTGGTCTATTGGTGCACTGAAAAGGAAAACAAAGATGCAAATCAAATTTAAAATTATTGCATGTTTTTGGTATGTGCAGGGCATAAAACCCCCAGTCCTAGTCTAAATATTGTGAGCCTCATTAGGCCCAGTTGGTCCTAAACAGGCCCTGGCCTTTTTTAAGGCTTTTACAACTCTATACCCCCAAAAACTAGCAATAATATGGCTGTTAGGGTAAAAGAACAATTATCCAATACTGAAAAACAGGAAGGGTAAACAAAAGGAGAGAAGTAAAAAAGTTGTCTGAGCCTAATGATGTGGCCTATTTCATGCCCAAAGTTTTCTTGACAAAGTAAGCGAATATTCGGCACAAGTTGAATGTTACATAGACAATACAGAATGTTACTCAAACCATATATAGTAATATATAGACAATATATTTTAACAAAATCAGCTTTAATAAAATAGATAGCTACCCATTGCGAACTTTTGCCGAATATTCGCTTACTTTGTCAAGAACCTGCCAAATATCCAGTATCACATTGCCGAAGTCAATATTTATTGTTGTGCCCTTTCAAGCACGAAGAGCCACATGAAGAGTAAACTTGTTCTCTATATTGTTTATCTGAACTAATAAGACCCAACTCAATGCCCTCATCCGTGACCATTTAAATACAGCCCATCTCAAGCATAATAAAAAGAAACCTAAAAATCTTCAACAAACTTCAATAAGCACGAAATGCAATAATTAGAATGTCCCCAAGAAAACTGAGAGATCAAACCTGTTAGCCACCATAACAGCTTCATGTTTAATATGTTTTGCAGTCTTACCAGGGACATGGGAATTCTGCAGCAAAGCTAAACTATCAAGGACAAACCCAGCCTTAGTCACAGCAGGAAGCATAGCACCATCTTTGAACTCGAACCTTTTAAGACCAACAACTCCATGGACAGAAATCAATCCAACAGTCTCTGCACCTATATCTATCCACACCCATCAGAGTAGATTTAGATCCAGCTATGTCAAATAATATTATTTCATTGACTAGTATAATTATAATGTTATAGTATCGTCAACCAAAGAAAAATAAGACTAGTCTATCTAAGAAAGTGTAAAGAGCTTAGACATTGTATCAATTGTAGGCCTTTGTCTTGAGTATTACCAAACATCCCATCAAACTCGGTGCATAAAACAAAAATGAAACGAAGAAACACACATCACTATCTTATCGAAATCATTAAATTTTAACAAAATTCAGAAAGGTGAACATTTGGTAATAGTTCATAAGAGGTCCAAAACAATGGTACAACATATGGTCTTGCATCATGTGTTTTATAAATTTCCCCAGAAAATGTGCTGCCTTTGCAAGTAATAAACATTCATTTCCTAATACCAGGACTTGCTAAGGGATCCTAATACAAGAAGTGTTTCAGGTTAGCCAACCCGACCCATTTTTAACCATTTGCCAACCCGTCCGTTTTGCCACCTCTATATCCTAATACCAGAATTATAGGTTTACCAATCTGACGAAATCTAGTTCCTTTCTCAAAAAAAAAAAAAAAACTAAATACGAACAAGAATACACGAAACTGAATCGAATTAAGAGCATACCTGAAATCGAGCCCTAAGTGCGAGTGAATAGAAGAATCGAGTGAACGAAGGGATACGTGAAATCGAGCCCTAATTTGTGAGTGAACTACTGAGCGAGGTCGCCGTTCTGTGTAGAGGTCGGAGTTTAGGGCAAAGTAGCGAGGTCGCCGGCAAAACAGGGGAGCACGGTCGCCGGCAAAACAGGAACGAGGTCGCGTTCCGTGTAGAAGTGTTGTGAGCGTGAGCGGGATTTGGGGAAAAGGTTGAAAAAACCCTAGTGTGGAGGCGGGGTTATATCCAGACTTTTTATTTTGGGCGGGATAAATATAAAGCGACATTTTTTTTGGCTTGACGCGCTCAAAACTAATGTCCTCGGCGTTTTTTTCTTTTCAAAAGACACAATTTTTATGACGCGCAAAAATGCGCGTCATCTACCCATAGAATTTTGTAAAACACGACAGTTTTTTAATGATGCTTGTTTTTGCGCGTCATAAATTACCGAGTGTCATTGTTTGCGCGTCAAGGAAGGGCCTTTTTCTAGTAGTGAAACTTTCGCATGTGAAATGACTCTTTTTCACATGTGACATTTTCTGAATAATGAGAAAAAAGAAAAAATGAAAAAAGAAAATTAATCACAACCATTAGATCAAGAGATCTAATGGTAAAAGAAGGTATCTACATGTCTACACTTATGGGAATGTCTACAATGAACTTTTCACTATATATATACATACATACATACATATATATATATATATATATATACAACCATCGGGTGGGATCAATTACAAGTCCCTGTTAGGTGCAATCAGATAAGCTTCACAAAAAAAAAAAAAAACATAAAACCTTCACAAAGAAGAGATGCCTAAAACTTCTAGATCTCCTCCACAGCAGCCTTCTTGCCTTCTTGTGTTTCATCTTCTCGATTGTGCTATCCACGACACCATGAAGAAGTCCATGGCTCTCCTACTTCATCTGCAGTTGATCCATGATGTACTCCGTGGCGGCTATCTGCATGGCGAAAGGAAGATGATCAGCAAGGTCCTTAAGGATCTGTATGTGGCTTTGGATGATGCTAGTGGTGATACTTGTCATCATGCCGAAAGAATTTCGCATGATGCGATCCTACTTCACCTCCTTCATGTGGAGCTCCTCTAGCTACTGTATCACTACGATCCTACTTCACCTCTTCCTGTAGTTTGATGAAGATGAAGCCATTGTAGCAAATTTAAAGTGAGCTGAGAAATGTAAATACAAAGATACGTGATATAAAATTAATGCTTGTATGACCTTGAAATATTTATAATGAAAAGACGTGGGAAAATGAATAGATGCAAGAATAATAGTTATATTAACTTATACGGGTGACTTACACGTAGTTAAAACTACAAATGCATATACGCATCGCCTCTTATCGTTCGGGCATATGTGAGATTAAATGCAGGTGCAAAAATTTAATTACGCAATCATTTCAAAATCTTCCAAATAAACCTAGTAAAAATAGGCAATCGATTGAAGATCACCACTCACACTACAGTACGTCAAAATTCACCTTTGGCCACGGAAAAAAACCGTGACCAAAGGTCTTTGAGCACGTTTTTTTCCATTTTAATCGACACCAAAATATCAGTGGCTGAAGCCACCTAGAAGCGTGGCTAAAGGGTACCAATTTTTATTGTTGTAATCAAACAATTTTTCCAGAAAGCGTGGCCAAAGGGTTCCAACGCCCACATGTGATTGTTTAACGCGGCCTTTGGTACTATATGGTCACATTTATTTGTGTTTTAGCCACATACATTATAAAAATAAGTGGCCAAAGAGTTGCTGAAATCATACATTCTGTCTCAATAGGCGTGCGTGGCCAACGGGTGGCAACAGCCACGTTAAAATATCAAAAGTGTGGCCTTTGGTATTATATGGTCACGTATATTTGTGTTTTAGCCACATATGTTAAAAAACGTGGCCAAATGGATTATTGAAATTATAATTTTTGTCCCAATGCGCGTGGCCAAAGCGTGGCAACGGCCACGTTAAAATATAAAAAGCGTGACATTTGGTATTATATGGTCACGTATAGTTGTGTTTTAGCCACATATGTTTAAAAAACGTGGCCAAATGGGTTGCTGAAATCATAATTTTTGTCCCAATACGCGTGGCCAAATGGTAGCAACGACCACGTCAAAATATAAAAAGTGTGGTCTTTGGTATTATATGATCACGTATATTTGTGTTTTAGCCACATATATTTGGAAAAAGAAAGTGGCCAAAGGGTTGTTGAAATCAAATAATTTATCCCAATACGCGTGGCCAAAGGGTGGCAATGGTCACGTTAAAATATAAAAAGTGTGGCATTTGGTATTATATATATGGTCACATATATTTTCTTAATTACTACTAATTATACTGCATATTAATTAATATAGAGAAACCTTTAAAATCATATTGTAATTAAAAATTAATGTACATACACTAATCAAATGTTGTTATAAAAAATAAGATACACTAATCAAAGTTTATTTTCTATAATAATTTATTATAATTTATTGTCCGTGCTCATCAGCTGCTTCTGCTGGATCCGTGTACTAAGTTTTCTGTTTATCAGATCTTGACTCAGCTGGTTTGGTGTTAAGTACACTTTCGACTTTTTTTTCCGATCATTATTTACATGGAAACATGACAAATAAAACCGATCAGATACATATATATATATAGTTAATTAATTAGCGGATACGATTAATTAATGTAGTAATTACCGGTGGTTGTTCCAGTACTTTTTGAACCGTAGAATGATCAACCGGCTGTGATTTATCTGATGTGTTATTAGAATGAAGGATCATTCGGTTCGTCGACTATGCAATAATATACTCATTTTCAACCGCCGAAAGCATTGATTTTTCATCTAATGAGAATGGTAAAAATGTTGCACCCTTTTTGACCTGATAAGCTATAATTCTACGGCAACTAGGAGGTAAAGGACTTCAATGAATCTTCTTATTTTTTTTCTTTTGGTAATAATTTAGCCATTCCCACGACGTTCAGTGGATTCCCTCCATGTGCAACGTCGCAGTTTGACACTCCTGATCAGAAGTGACATAATAATAATAATATTAATTATAGCATATATATATTAACAATTAATTAATTAAAGTCAAAACTAGAATAAAAAGTTATGGTATATACTAAAATATATACCTCTGGGATTACTGGCTGATCGATAGGAGCTGCAATGACATCGTTATGTGGTTTTTCCAACTGATCACTCTTCTTAGCAGGTACTTTACGAGCTGCAGGTTTTGCTAATTTTGCATGTCTCTTATTGTTTTCTTAAATTAACACCATGTAATTAACTGATTAGTAACATATATATTAATTAACAATAATGTCAAAGCGATTTGTCAAATCCTTAATTATATATACCACTTTCTGCTCTGATGCCCCAGCTGCTGCTTCAGTACTTCTTTGTCTCTCTTTCCCCTAAAGACAACATCAACATTTAATTAAATGATCATATATCAATTAGTTATAAGGTAAATTGAAGTACACAATTGTGTAAAATATATAGTTACCCTTACAATTCAATTAAATATTTATGTAGCTAGCGAGCTAGTTTATCTAATTAAATCAAATCATAACCGGCTAAACATTAATTAATTATCCCGATAACCATCCGGATGAAGTACAAACTTGTCATAGCCGGAACAGTTATTAATTATATTCCGGAAGAACTTTAACTATCCTGATGAATTTTAACTATCCGGATGAACTACAACCATCCGGATGAAGTACAAACATGTCATAGCCGGAACAATTATTAATTATATTCCGGAAGAACTCTAACTATCCTGATGAACTTTAACTATCCGGATGAACTACAACCATTCGGATGAAGTACAAACTCATCATAGCCGGAACAGTTATTATTTATATTCCGGAAGAACTCTAACTATCCTGATGAACTGTAACTATCCGGATGAACTACAACCATCCGAATGAAGTACAAACTTATCATAGCCGGAATAGTTATTATTTATATTCCGGAAGAACTCTAACTATCCTGATGAACTGTAACTATCCGGATGAACCATAACTAGAGAAGCATGTTCATCCATGTGAACAAGAATCTTCCGTATCAACTCAACTTCATAACTGTTTCAGATATGTACCTTATCTTTCGACCTCTTAGATGAGTTAGATTGAAGTGATTGTTTCCCCGATGTATTATGCGCAGAATTGACCATGTCCTACGTACAATTCAATAATTTGCTAGTTAATTAATTAATTAATTATAGGTATGTGTAGATATATATATATTTATATATATATATATATATATATAATTTGTCCCTTACAAAATTTACAGCTTTATCTGGTCCACCAAGTTGTCATTGATTAATCATTTGGTTGTTCATAAACTCCATCAGCATCTCAATTTTATCATTTTGTGCTTTAAGCTTAGAATTGAGGTGATCAACCTCTTCATCTTTTTTCACACGCAACTGTTTTTCGTTCTTGAGTTCCGCCTCAAGTTTTTCGATGCGCTCTTTTGATCACCCTTTTGGAGCACCATGCTACCAATATTGATGGGAATTCACTCCATAACCCATACCTTTTACGAATCCACCCCCAGGGGCGAAGTATAAGAGGGGCCAGACCGGGCCCCGACCCTACCGGTCTTTTCGCTAAGAAGTGGAAATTTATATTCGTTCAGTTTGATTTTTTTATATACTTAGTCTGGCCCTGTCTATATATTTTTGAGGAGTTAAATTAGGTAACAAAATCTCTATAGTTCAACTGGTTCCGCCGAGAATATTGGTTCTCAAGTACCCAGGTTCGACTCCTTGGTGCTCCGGTCTTTTTTGTGTTTCCTTTTCTATATGTTTTATTTACACAATAACACATAAGTCAAAAGGGAAGGGGTTTATTTTTTTACGGTATTGCGTCCCTGAGTCCCAACTTCCCAACCCCCATCGCCCTCTCCCACCCTCTCCCTCATCAGACCTCGGACGCCCCCCTTGCTACCACCGGCCAGTAGCCCACCACGCTGCCGGTCTGCCACACCACCTCCACGCCATCGCCGACCTCCCAGGCTCCCACAGTCCCACCGGCCACCGACGGCTCATGCTCAAAGACTCCAATTTCTTCAAGTCTTCAACTCTCCAAGGTTTTAACTTCTAAATAGGTTAAGATTCTATACTTAAGATGTTATATTTAACCTTGATTATTGAGATGTTCATTTGATGATTGATTGATTTCATCTATGGATACTAGATAATTAAAATTAGGGTTCTTGAGTTAAATTGGGGAAATTGATTGTTGATTGATAATCTTGTTAAATTGATGCTAAATAATCTATGGATGCTATAATCTTGTTAAATTGATGCTAAATTATCTATGGATGCTACATAATCTTGTAAAATTGATGCTAAATAATCTATGGATGCTAGATAATTTTGTTAAATTGATTGTTGAAGGTTAGACTATTCTCCAACAACACATTCTTCTTATTTTTTTCTTTGTTATCTATTTAGTGATAAACCTAGTGTTAGCCACGGTCATGATTCTTTCACTGTTAAAGGATTTGACAGTTGGAAAAGAGTTGATGAGTATCTCGCAAATAGTCTGGTGATTAACATAGATAAAGAAACAGCTGAAAAGTTTGATCAGGATTGCATAATCGATGAATTCAAAAATCTTAAAGGTCGTCGGGCAGAGTTGTTATCATGTTTCCAGGTAATATTCATTTCTCTGACATCATTTAGTTTTTCCATACTTATCAGGTTGACCAACATCATATTGACATAACGCATCATCCTCGTTTTGAAAATCACCATCGCCATCATCCCCATCATTCTCATCAGCATCATTCACAGTTTTGGATACTCGGTCTCCTCTGTAAACTACTACAAGCATATGAAATATAGTTATATTAGTGTCTTTGTTATTATTAGTAAATACACCAAATAATAACATCCATAAGGTAATACCTTCAAACATATCATCATCCTCAGCAGTATCTTCATCTGCTTCTTCATGGTCATCTGTATCCTCCTCATCCTCATCAACAAGACCAAACCGCTGGTTTTTCATATTTTGTTTCGTCGTCTCACTTAGCCCTTGCGAGCGTAATTCCCTTGTGGTAATTAAATTTCGTCGTCTCAATGACAGTGGTGCAACGAATTGTTTTCGATGTTTCTACAACAAACTTATAATCATTAGAGAATGGTTGTATTAATACAAGTTAATAAAAAAGTTGGTAACCAATTACCTTTTTGGATACTTCCACGCCCAGATCAGCAGTAAAGTCAGGATCTCCATCATTGCTGTCGGTGGATGATAATCTTTTTTTTCTTCTTTCCTTGACTATCTACTAAACTTGTTACAGATTTTGAAATGTTATTAATTCCTAGTGCTATTTGTTTTTCTTTATTTTCTTGAATCCTCAGTTCTCTCATTTTCTCGTAATCAGTGGGTTTTTTTACACCTTCAACTTGCTTACCGCTTGTCTCCCATTATTCTTATTTAAAACCATACATATTCTGCAGATATTAATCTCTCAAAGGTTAATAGTAGGCTAATTAAAAAAAATATGTGCGTAGTTGAATGGCTCATGGGTTAATTGGATGGTATCTAATTGGTCAGATCTTATCATGACCTCTATTCTGCAGATATTGATCTGTCAAAGGTTGCTCCTGTTGACAATCATACATCTGAAATGTTGAGTAAACTCTTGGCTCTTCCTGTTGAAGAGAGAACCTTCTCTATAGATCATGCTTCCAGTTTGTCTGTGTTTACTCCTGAAACTATCTGTTCGACAGGTTCATCTTCCGGTAAGCATATTTTCTTTTGCTTTCACATGTCTTACTCTATATATTGATATGAGTCCATCTAATCATTTAGGTGCTAATTCGAAATATGTTCATGGTGTGGGTAATGAGGATGTGAGTTCAAACGTGAAGACTCACCAATTTTTCGATAAGGAGAGGCTTCCTTCTTTGAAGAAGAGAAAGACCATTTCTCATGTCCAGTATTCTTCTGATCCTTTTGCTGACCTTTCTTTTGAAGAAATATTTGAACAGGAGGACAGTTTCCTTCTTCAAGTATGTATCCATATTACTTGTTTAGATACTTTTAGTATGCAATACTTACTTTCCTCAGCATTTTTTTTTTTTTTTTCGTCGTTCATGTGCTCCTGCAAAACCTCCTTATAATATTGAGCGACCGATTACAAAGGAAGATCTAAACAATTCGGATTATTATTTTCAGTACCAAGAACCACTTGCAGGAAATGAACCAAATTGGAACAATACTGAAAATTCATAATCTAGTAGTTCATTGTTTGAGTCTAGTACTTTTCATCAAACTGTTGGTTCTGCTTTTACAAACTGAAATTCCAACCAAGTGGTTCAGGGTACAACCATTGGCAAAACCAGGAGTTGACGCAAAACGAGGCTGGTGATTTTGGGCTTCAATAATTTTTAAACCAAGGAACCTCGTCACGTTTATCCCCGCTGGATAATAAAGACTATTACACACCTCAACCACCAGAGCCAACTCAGTCTGAGCCAGAGTATTCAAATGATTTTTTAATTTATTTGATGCTCCCAACTACCACCAACATGGATTTCACCAAGAGGACTACAATGGCCCACCTTACAGGGGGATTTAACACCAATAACTTACAGAGGAAACAACGAGTCTACACTTGAAGATCAACCGGATGGTAGCGCTGAACAATTTGGACGTGGTTGTCGACAAAGTATTCCAACCAGATGTCCTGTATCTGGTGGACCTCTATATAATCCTCAAGGACATGGTCATTGTCACTAAATGTTTGTAATTTCTATTATTTTTATTTTAATGTATGAGTAAAAAATTAAATATTTTTGAATTTTAATTATTATTGTTATTTAGTGTTTGTATTATTGTTAAGCATAAGTAAGTTAATACAAAAACTTATAATATTCAACATAACTAAATTAATACAAATAATTATAATATTTAGTGTTTGTATATGGCCGTAATAATTATAGCCGTTAGAAGACATAATGGCTAGTTTTTTAATATCTTATTGATTATTTATTAAATATTATATATTTTCTTTATACTTAATAATTTGTTTAATAAATGTAATAAACACACGTTTATTTTCACATCATCCTATCTTTTCTATCAAAACAATAAATAAATAATTAATTAATAAATAAATAGTATTAAATATGTAATTATTAAATAAATAAATAAATAATAAATAAATAATTATTAAATAAATTTCACCGTTCATAATTTATAGCTGTTACATTTTATCATTTGAAAAAAAATGACGTTAATATAGCCGTTGGGACATTTCAATTATAAATAGAGTGTAAACACCTCCATTTCAGTTCAGAAACCATGGTCAATCTATTTGAAACACTCGAACAATTCCACAATCATACGATGTCAACACCTCCGAGAGAATCAAGTGATTACCATGGAGCTAGGCCGGCACGCTAACAATCATTTACGATGTCAGTAACCCCAACCTCCACCTCCACAGCAAGGTATTCTGGTTCCAGCTCCACAGTTTGCACTGCCACCTGTTGTTATCATTCACCTCCACCTCCAACTCCACCACCTCCACCTCCACCTCCACCTCCACCTACATTGGTTGCCTGAAAACCGACAACAACAGCCGCTGGAGGAAGAAGAAGAAGAAGAAGAAGATAAGTACTTGTAGGATGAAGCTACTCCGTGAACTATAGGAGGAGGAACAACTAGCAAGGATGCCCCCAAGAACTCCGTTGGGGCCATTTGAATCTGATTGTGAATACGATTATTGTTTGTGGGAGTATTAAGTTTGAGTAACCGTGTTTAATTAAATTAGGTGGTATTTGTAGTGTTTCTTTAATAAATTAACTAGGTAGTATTTATGTTTAAATATTAAGGTTTAAATATTATGTTTAATATTATGTTTAAATATTATGTTCAATATTAAGTTTAAATATTATAGTCATTAGAAATATTATATATTTTCTTTATGGTGTAAAATGTGATCAACCTGCAAAAGAAAACGTATACATGCAAAAATAGGCTGGAAAAAACACCTGCAAATTTTTGCTTTATTCAAACAACCTGGAAAAACAGGCTGGAAAATTGCATGCTCAGTCTAACTTTATTGACCCATCTTTATTCAAACACTTACTCATTACTCCCTATAAATAACCCTTGAAGGTTCACCATCTTCCATCACCACTCAACAACCTTGATCATATTCACAAATACAATGTCAAACAAAAAAAGGCAAAGATTTGGCTGATCAAGAATACCATTCCCAACCAACTAATAAAACTACTAGTTGGGTTCCTATGAAATGGAGACGTATGAGTTTAAAACATTATGCGTCTTCCTCGTCCTGCAAAGAAAGCCGATGTTGAAGTTGTCCCAGAGGCTATGCCGGAAAATATAACTGAAGTTGTGTCAGAAGCTATCCTTGAAGATGTGGCTGATCTTTCGACAGAGGATATCTTGGAGGGTATGCCGGAAAATGTCCCGGAAGTTGTGACGGACGGGGTCGACGGTAGTTGGTCTGCTAATGCTATTGAGTTCTACATAAATGGGGATGCTGTATGTTGCTTCTGCCATTATTTGGACTTGAACCCCCTTGACAAACATTTTTGGGGGACCCTTTTGAGATACGAGTCTGATGGGCATCTTTCAACATTGGTAATTTAATTTATGTTTTTTCATGTTTCTTCTCTCTCATGTTTCACCTTGTTCACAATTGGTTGTTATATAATAATATTTAAAGATCTACGGCATACTCAAGAAGGTTGGGTCGAGCGAATGTATATATATATATATATATAATATATATATATATATATATATATATATAATGTTCTTTCTCATTTACCTTGGTTCATTTTAGTATTGCTATAGAATACAGTAGATATAAATGAAAACGATCATACCAGGTATATCAATTCATTAATATATAAACCGCTTAACATTCTAATTATCCAAATACTAAAACAGATTTACATAAGACTACTAGATGGTCGAAGCCCAATGTTCATAAAAGGATCGGCTAAGTTGTCATCTGTTTGGTACAAGACATCGGCTTCATAAAAGGATCAGCTAATTTGTCATCTGTGTGAACTTTGAGAAGGTTGATCTCTCCCATTTCGATTACCTCGCGGATGTAGTGAGCCTTCCTTAGAAAATGGTTGGCACCCTTTTGAACACCTGGTTCATTGGCTATGATTATCGCACATGCGTTATCACAGTACATATTCATAGGTCTTTCATTACTAGGGACAACTCTAAGACCAGCAATGACATTCATAGGTCTTTCATTGGCTATGATTATCGCACATGTGTTATCACAGTACATATTCATAGGTCTTCCAAACAGCCTCCATCGCAGCTTCTGAAGTAGCTATGTATTCAGCTTCTGTAGATGACATTGCAGTAGTGCTCTGCTTCGCACTTTTCCAGTCAACAGGACCTCCGTTCATGACGAAGACGTAACCAGTCTACGATCGGGTATCATCTCGATCTGTCTCAAAACCGGCATCAGTGTAGCAAGTAACACTAAGTTGGTCTTCGACTCCACCATAAACAAGAAACATATCCTTAGTGTTTCGAAGATACTTCAGTATGTTTTTGATAGCGGTCCAGTGACTTTCACCTGGATTCTGTTAAAATCTACTCGTAAGGTTCTGAGCGAACGCTACGTCTGGCCGAGTGCAACTCACTACGTACATGATGGATCCTACTGCCGAAGCATAAGGCACACCCTTCATACGCTTCACCTCATCAGGTGTTGAAGGCCCTTGACTCTTACTCAAGCTTACATGATGTTGCATAGGGAGACTTCCACGTTTGGAAGCATCCATTTTGAATCGCTTCAAAATCTTATCAATGTATGCACTTTGGCTTAAACCCAATAACCGCTTTGATCTAGCACGATAGATTTTTATTCCGAGAATATATGCCGCTTCTCCCAGGTCTTTCATGGCAAAACACTTTCCAAGCCAGGATTTAACATCTTATAGCATTGGAATGTTATTTCCCATGAGTAATATGTCATCGACATACAAGATGAGAAAGACAACAACGCTCCCACTAGCTCTCATGTATACACATGGCTCATCAGGGTTTTGAGTGAAACCATACTTCTTGACTTCCTCATCAAACCTCTTATTCCAGCTTCGGGACGCTTGCTTTAATCCATAAATGGATCTTTGAAGCTTGCATACCCTTTCTGGATATTTTGGATTGACAAATCCTTCTGGTTGAACCATATGGACTTCTTCATCAAGACGTCCATTTAAGAAGGCGGTTTTGACATCCATTTGCCAAATGTCATAGTCATAATACGCTGTTATGGCCAAGAGAATCCTAATAGCTTTAACGTGTGCAATAGGCGAAAACGTTTCATCATAGTCAACCCCGTAGGTTTGAGTGTAACCTTTTGCTACAAGACGAGCTTTATAGGTGTGTACATGGCCATCCATGTCGGTCTTTTTCTTGAAAAGCCACTTGCTCCCAACAGTCTTTTTGTTTGGAGGAAGATCAACCAAGGCCCAGACTTGATTATCTTTCATGGATTGCATTTCTGCATTCATAGCATCAAGCCATTTATCAGATTCTGGATCCGACAATGCAGCTCGATAGTTACAGGGTTCTCCATGATCCCCCTAACTCTTGCTCCTCAGCATCGATATAAAAACCATATCTTTCAGGTGCCTGAGGTATCCTTGTGGATCTTCGAATGGGAACAACATCAGTCTGAGGTAGCGCCTCAGTATGTGCTACTTCATTTTGATGTTCGCTAGTGTTTGCTGAAGATTGTGCATCTTGGCTTTCAATTTCGTCAAAGTCTACTGAGCTCCCACTTGCTTCTTGCAGAATGAGATTTCTTTCAAGAAACTCAGCATGTCGAGCGACAAACACTTTGTCTTCAGGTTTGTAGTAGAAATAGTAACCCATCGTTTCCTTTGGGTATCCTACAAAGATGCACTTGATAGATCTGGGCTCAAGTTTGTTTGGTGTGTCTCGTTTCACGAGCGCCTCACAACCCCAGACCTTCAAGTAAGACAGATTAGGGACTTTCCCATGCCATATTTCAAATGGTGTCTTATCAACCTTTTTGGTCGGGACCATATTAAGTATGAGAACAGCAGTATCTAAAGCATAATCCCACCAGGACAATGATAAAGTAATCAGACTGAACGTGGATCGAACCATGTCAAGCAGGGTTCGATTTCTCCTTTCAGATACACCATTATGTTGAGGTGTATATGAAGGAGTGAATTGT
>JBCNJP010006123.1:0-21819 GCA_039602395.1 Deinandra increscens subsp. villosa
GGTATGGATGATCCTAACAGTTCTAGGGTTGTGAAGCGGTTAAGTTTCATGGATCAATTGACCCAGCAGTTCCTAGACACAACTAAGTAAGGGTAGACCCGACCTATCGATGACTACTTGGTTTACTTGACAATGTCGAGGGTGGCTACTGATTGAGGGTAGGTAATTTCTCACTCAGCCCTAAGGGTTGGACTCCTGATTGGTGACTAGGGTTCTTAACGATCGTGACTATTGCTAGTTCACACGTACGCCGTAGATTATGTGGTTCGGCTATACAATAGGATTCCCGATCGGTCGGTGCTCTGCAACCTAATGATGAGGGTCCCACAAGGCTAAGAAGTATCCAAGAACAATCAAGAACACAAATGTCATCAATTGTGTAAGGGAATAATTTGTGGCTTGTGTATTAAATTATCCTTTGGCGGAATATTTTAAAGGCCTATGTGTTAGAATAGGTGAAAATAAGTTGGGTTATGGTCAATTGTAAGGATCGAAATAACCCAAACACGATATCACAACCTCTAGTGAATGTGCGGAATCCAAACACTAAAGTGATTCCAGATAAATCAAGAAAAATACGTAAAAGCAATAAGAAAACAAGTAAGAACACAAACCGATTGAAGAGAACACTTTACTATTAATCACCGATTGGTTACACACTTGGTCGAAATTCTCAAAGAGAATTTCGAGATCACCGAAATCGCAAACACCTTGGAATCAACCCCCCTAATTTTCTAATTAAGCTATCCTTATATAGGAGGAGATTAGCTTGGAAAACAAGCTAATCTATCTTTGGTAACCCTAATTAACATAAAATTCCCGTATTTGACTTTAATGGCCCATAAAAGTCCACCTAAACTCATTCTAAATGAGCCCAAACATGTCTAAATTGGCCCAATGACCCAGTATAACCATAACCCAACTTATTTTCACCTATTCTAACACATAGGCCTTCAAAATAATCCGCCAAAGGATAATTTAATACACAAGCCACAAATTATTCTCTTACAAATTGAAACAAAGAAACAAAACTATTACTTCAAACCATAATCGTATGTAAAAACCGACACAATTACAAGATTAAACCATGGTTGGGCTCGTCTATGCCTAAACGATTCGATTGGTTTAGCCAACCATGTTAATGTTCAAACATAAATAAATCAGATGTAAACAAGAATTCATGGCTAAACGTAAATACAATACCAAATCGTAGCTTAAAAGGATGAAAAACGCTAATTCCCGACTCGTTGAAGGCTTCAAATCTTCAAATCCTCAAAGGTCTTCAACGAGAGCTTTCTCTGGCATTTTTTCTGCTCTCCAAGATGTTTTGAATGGTGGAAATGGGCCCTCTGTTTATAGGGGCCGAAATCTCAAAATTTCCAAAAATGAGTCGTGGCCATGACTTTGGACTCAAATCCTGGATCAAGCCGTGACTTTGGACTCACGGCCGTGAAGTGGGTTTCATGGCCTGGCTTAGGCCGTGACTTTGATCTCATGGCCTTGGTCAGGCCGTGACTTTGAACTCTTGGTCGTGACTTTGAACTCGAGGTCTGGCTTATCTGTGACGCTCTGGTCAGGAAAGGACTCACGGCCTGGCATGGCCGTGACTTTGATCTCACGGTTGACTTTTTGACCAGATTTTGACTTTGACTCTCAAGGTTGACTTTTTGACCCATACTTTGACTTTTTGAATTTTGCCCAATTTTCTTCGTTTTCTCGTCTCGTTCTTCGTGCCAAGCCCGTTTTCACCTGTAACTCATGATATTTGTCAGAAACGTTCACAGATTAGCAACTTTAACATATATTTCCCACGTATTTGACCCGAAAATCATCATTTTTAATCTCCAAAACCACACACATCACATCGCGACAAATATTAATGCGTCCCAATTTACTATGGGGTTATCCCGCGTATACGATGTAAGATCGAAGGGGCGATCTTGCAAAGTCTTGTGAATCCAAAGAGGTAGGAGACCTAGGACTTGTACCCGTGTATAACCCATAATTAGTTTGACCTAAGGCACATAAACACATAGCCAAGCATTTACAAGTTCATACGCATGCGTCACATAATTATTTATTTTTCTGGTAAATATATATTTACGGTCGGCGTAATAGCTAAGTCCATGTAAAGTCCATATTGTTATCACACGTTAAGCCATAGGAATTCATGTTAGCATATTTCAAACCATATTAAGTGTTTGCAACAACTTGCACGCACATTACATCAACCTACCATCACGTTTCGTACGAGAAAAATACATATTTATATAAATAAATCACTTTTCATACAAGTTGTCATCCAAATACCAACTTTATCACTCGTCATACATCCAATAACCTATATCATGCATCTTTATCATAGATAAAACATAGATGAACCACATTAACCCTAGATCTATCAGCATGAACGTAAAAATCGGATTTTTATCGAAGATTTCACATAAAGTTTACATCTTTTATCATCCATAACCCTAAATCTGATCATTTCATGCATCCATAACATAGATCTAGCATAAAAATCAAACATTTAACGACATACATGGGTGAAAACCCTAGATCTAACCATAGATCTTCAATATTATCATTAAAATCATATTTTTATCATAAAAATTCAATCTTTAACATGGTATTCACTAGATCTACACATGTAATACTCATATCATCGTCAAAGAAGCATGGATCTAACATAAAGTTGAAAAATTGACGACCTTTAATCAAAACAAAACAAAGAAAACAACACACCGATGATTATGAATGTTCGGGAATGAAATACGAGCTTGGATCTTGATGTAAAGCACCAAACTTCAAGGTTTTTGGATCAAGAATGATTTGGGACAAGATTTAGTCTGATGAGACGTTTTGGGAGAAGCACAAATGAAGAAAATAAGGCTAGTGAAGAATTTAAAGCGGAAAATTAGGGTTTTTCCCCGTCTGGACTCGTCACATGTTGTGACATCCGAGAATTTCAAGGTTTACTTCCGTTAGACAATTCCGTTAGTTACGTTATAAGTGTTAACTTAGTAACTAATGCTTAACTAGGCCGAATACGTCCACGACCTTTGGTTGATCACCAAACCCGCCCATATGTGTTATGTGTTCATTTACTTATAGTTATTATGTGCAATGTGATTTAAATACTTGATTTAGTATTGTGAATAGCATGACAACCCATGAACTGTACTTATCTTGCTTAAAATGTAAATGGTCACTTTTGGGTTTCTAGCGAAACTACCGGGCGAAACTATAGTGTCGCCCGGGTTAGCCAACCCTCTGACTAACCGAGCCAGTTTCGCTTGGCCAGCGAAACTAGCCCCTGTTATATATTAACATAAAACCCTAGAGATCCCATTTTGCACAATTTACTCAAAACACACACACACACTCTCCTGGAACTTCTGGCTAGCCAAGAATCACCACAAGCCGACGTGATCCCAGCCTCGAGACAACATCCATTCGGATCCTAGATCGAATCGTGAGTCTCCCAAAACCATTTTTATGTGTTCTTTATGTGTTTTCTTAAAAAGCATGCTTAAACCTCTATGGAATCACCTGATCTCTTGATATGTTGCTTAGGAATGCTAGATCTATCCTAAAGTCAGTAACTTTACGTTTGAAATCCATCCATAATAAAGATTTATGCCATTTTTAGTCATTTTAGGTTTAAAATGTGTTTTTGGTGATTTGATGATGAAAACCCATGTTTAAGGTGTTAAAGCTTACTGATTTATGTTGGTAAATGATCATACATGCTAAATATTGAATCACATGAAGTATGGAAGCTGTTAGGTTGATTTTTAGGCTGATTTGTGAGTTTTTCGCGACAAGCGACACTGTGTGTTCTCTGGGCGAAATTATGTTGCGAAATTATGTATATCTTCATCCAGCGACACTATGTAGCGAAACTATAGTGTCGCCGGGTAAACCAACCAGACCTGTCCGAACGAAACTACCGAGCGAAATTCCCTGAACGAAAGTTCAAACCAGTTTCGGGCGAAACTAGGCTAGCGAAACTGTGCCAACAGTTCCGAGCGAAACTAGCCTAGCGAAACTGCGTCATCGGGTATTGCCTAGCGAAAGTGCTGCCCGTGCACACAGCGAAACTGCCTAGCGAAACTGCTAGCGAAACTGAGACCAGAATCCAAACTTGTGCAATTTGCTTGAATGCTATGCTATGACTTACATGATTATACTATAATGAAACATGTTCGATTTCTGATTTATGTGAACCCTTGTTTATGATCAACCATCGGTGTCGTGTGTCGGTATGTCGATTCGTAGTTCCAATGTGCTATGTTATGGGCCATAGTGACGATAAGTTAATGATTAGACACAAAACTAATACTTAAGACCTAAACGTGTTCATAGGTCTTCGATAAGCAATCAATATTTGGATTATTTAGCAAGTGTAGCAGTGCAACCCAAGGTGAGTGTCACTAACCCGTTTACTGTGAGCCCGTTAGGGACACACTGAATAACCTAATGAAAAACAATGCTGACAACTTTATGAGTGCTATGCACTACTTGATGAAACTGAAAAACTTAGAGTGCTATGCACCTACCTGATGAACTTGAAGTGTTTTATGGGAAACACTTGTGAATTACTTAAACAACTAATTCTAAAACAAAACTGAAAAATGTTTTCGGGATTCATAAGAACCCCAAAGTAAACCGTTTTAATATGGCTAGTGTAGGTTAAAGTCTAAACCACATGATATCACATGATTTCTAAGGATTGCCTTTTAACTGAAAAAGTCCTCAACTTAATTGTGCCATTAATTGTAAAGCGAGGGGATGTTGGGTAGATCTACTGGAGTTTGACAAACTCCGCCTCGTGACACTGGAGGTGCACGGAGGTACAATATCAGCCTATCTGACCGTGATCCCGAGAGGACACGGGGGAGGCAAAGCCGCGATGACATATGTCCGCAAAACAAAATAGCTGGAGGCACTGCCACTACAATTATCAGTCAGCTTTGGTACAAACTTCCCTAGTGCATGGAACAACGGATTAGCTACCCGCGATATCGGTTGAGCACTTTACCTGTACAAAACTAGTTCATACCCGATAACGTATGTTACGGACATTAATATTTTAAACCACGTTACTATGATTTTGGACATTACAGAGTATTGCTTTTCACAAATAAATTATACATAAGAATATGTTTACACGATTATGATTTATGGTCCTGGTTGTGGTCCTGGTTTGCTCGCACCCCTTAACGGTATAAACTCCGTTAGTGGTTGATTTGGGGGTGTGACACATGTCGCGTAGTGCTTGGGCCAGGAGCCTCGCGTATCTCCACAGGTCCCTGTGTAACCTCTTGTTCGGTTTTTCTCGTTTTGCATGGTTGTTTGCTCCTTTTTTCGGCTACGGTCTTCTATATTTTCTTATGTTTATTAATATCTTATCATATTGCCACATTCGATACAGTTAAAATGAATATAAACATGTCATATATCATAACATGTTAACACAATCAATTTCACGTAATAGTTTCGCACAGAAGTCACAGTACGTATCGGTTTTTAGTTAATCACCAATGTTTCGAGACTCAAACTTGTGTATGATGTTTGTGATCTGTTTCAAGGCTAATAGACTCTTCTAATACCTTAGTTGACATACTACGCCTATATACGTGATTCCCGGTTTGTCGATTTTATCAGTTTTATCCGTTTTTGAGGTACGGGTCCTACCTGACAGGCCAGAATGTCACACTACCCTTCATATTTGTGTAACCTACGGTTATCATTTTTACATCACAAGACTCAATCTAGAGTCATAAACTTCCTCCTCGAAGTTAACTATTACCCACCAAGTTAATTTAACTTTGCATGGTTAATACGTGTGAAATAAGTCAAATTATGGCCTGGGTTCAGCCTTAGGATCCAAAGCCGTTCCCTAGCCACCCAATGTCGTGCTGAACCCCAAGTGAAACTCATGATCGTGCTTGAGAGACCCATGGTCGTGTATTCGCGTTCTACAGCAACTGACTGTTTGACGTACTTAAAAATAATACACAATCATTGCAGAACCATTTCTTAGCCATTCTAGCCACCCAGAGCCGTGCTCAATGACACAACCACCATTTAGATTATGTGTAGTGGTATCCTCCTCCCTTAAGGGTTATCTGCCATGTGGCGGATGACATGGTAAGGGGGTTATCACAAAATATGGTGTAGTGGATAAAGCTCCATAACCCCCCATCCAATGATTACATAACTATTTATTTTTCTGGTAAATATATATTTACGGTTGGCGTAATAGCTAAGTCCATGTCAAGTCCATATTGTTATCACACGTTAAGCCATAGGAATTCATGTTAGCATATTTCAAACCATATTAAGTGTTTGCAACAACTTGCACGCACATTACATCAACCTACCATCACGTTTCGTACGAGAAAAATACATATTTATATAAATAAATCACTTTTCATACAAGTTGTCATCCAAATACCAACTTTATCACTCGTCATACATCCAATAACCTATATCATGCATCTTTATCATAGATAAAACATAGATGAACCACATTAACCCTAGATCTATCAGCATGAACGTAAAAATCGGATTTTTATCGAAGATTTCACATAAAGTTTACATCTTTTATCATCCATAACCCTAAATCTGATCATTTCATGCATCCATAACATAGATCTAGCATACAAATTAAACATTTAATGACATACATGGGTGAAAACCCTAGATCTAACCATAGATCTTCAATATTATCATTAAAATCATATTTTTATCATAAAAATTCAATCTTTAACATGGTATTCACTAGATCTACACATGTAATACTCATATCATCGTCAAAGAAGCATGGATCTAACATAAAGTTGAAAAATTGACGACCTTTAATCAAAACAAAACAAAGAAAACAACACACCGATGATTATGAATGTTCGGGAATGAAATACGAGCTTGGATCTTGATGTAAAGCACCAAACTTCAAGGTTTTTGGATCAAGAATGATTTGGGACAAGATTTAGTCTGATGAGACGTTTTGGGAGAAGCACAAATGAAGAAAATAAGGCTAGTGAAGAATTTAAAGCGGAAAATTAGGGTTTTTCCCCGTCTGGACTCGTCACATGTCGCGTAGTGCTTGGGCCAGGAGCCTCGCGTATCTCCACAGGTCCCTGTGTAACCTCTTGTTCGGTTTTTCTCGTTTTGCATGGTTGTTTGCTCGTTTTTCGGTTACGGTCTTCTATATTTTCTTATGTTTATTAATATCTTATCATATTGCCACATTCGATACAGTTAAAATGAATATAAACATGTCATATATCATAACATGTTAACACAATCAATTTCACGTAATAGTTTCGCACAGAAGTCACAGTACGTATCGGTTTTTAGTTAATCACCAATGTTTCGTGACTCAAACTTGTGTAGGATGTTTGTGATCTGTTTCAAGGCTAATAGACTCTTCTAATACCTTAGTTGACATACTACGCCTATATACGTGATTCCCGGTTTGTCGATTTTATCAGTTTTATCCGTTTTTGAGGTACGGGTCCTACCTGACAGGCCAGAATGTCACACTACCCTTCATATTTGTGTAACCTACGATTATCATTTTTACATCACAAGACTCAATCTAGAGTCATAAACTTCCTCCTCGAAGTTAACTATTACCCACCAAGTTAATTTAACTTTGCATGGTTAATACGTGTGAAATAAGTCAAATTATGGCCTGGGTTCAGCCTTAGGATCCAAAGCCGTTCCCTAGCCACCCAAAGTCGTTCTGAACCCCAAGTGAAACTCATGATCGTGCTTGAGAGACCCATGGTCGTGTATTCGCGTTCTACAGCAACTGACTGTTTGACGTACTTAAAAATAATACACAATCATTGCAGAACCATTTCTTAGCCATTCTAGCCACCCAGAGCCGTGCTCAATGACACACCACCATTTAGATTATGTGTAGTGGTATCCTCCTCCCTTAAGGGTTATCTGCCATGTGGCGGATGACATGGTAAGGGGGTTATCACAAAATATGGTGTAGTGGATAAAGCTCCATAACCCCCCATCCAATGATTACACAATTATATTTTTTTTTTCAATTTAAATAAACTAAATTAAATAAAAACTAAATTTCATTAATTAAAAATTAAAAATTACACATAAAAGAAAATTACATAAACTAAAAATTAAAAACACTACATAAACTAAAAATAAACATACATGACATAATTAATAAAAAAAACTAGAGATTATATATTCTCTTGATCTGTTTGGTGATCTGTATCGCTAATGATCGCGTTGGTTCTTCGAGCGGGAGCGGTGCTTGAAGCTCCTGTAAGTTGCTTTGCATTTGACGACCTCAACTTGTTCTTCCCTCAAGCACAATAAGCGAATGAAAATGGTGTAGAAGATGGGTTGTAATATTAGATTTATATAGTGGTTAAAAGAACTAAAAAAAAGGGTTTGGAGCCGTTGTAAGGGTTCTTTTCTTGGACAACACAACAATTCAAGCGTTATGCTCAAAATGCCAACTGCCGGATTTTCACCCATAGCGCCTTAGGAGCGGTGACCCGGGTGCTATGGGGCGCGAAGTGGGCTTTAACGCCCCACTACAGACAATGATAGTGGTTTCGTAGTCGTTCTATGTGACAATCTGGCCCTTCGGGTAGGACCCGAGCCTTAAAAACGGATCAAGCTGATAAAACCGGTAAAACGGGGAAGCGCGTATATAGGCGTAGTATGTCAATTAAGGTATTCTAAGAGTCTAGTAGCCTAAAAACATTTCACAAGTATCACACACAAGTTGGAGTCTCGAAAGATTGGTGATTAATTGAAAATCGGTAAATATTGTGAATTATGTAAAACCGGTATGTGAATTTAAATGCGTAATTGTGAATTGCTATATGGCATGTTGGTACTTGATTTTATGGGATTCAATGCATTAAAAATAATGGAAAATAGTAGACAAGCTAAATCCTTGAAAAACGTGGCCAAACATCGAAAAACATGAAAAGTCAACAAAAGTGAAGGGGCTACCGAACAGGAGGCTCCATGTGTATCGCTTAGATCTTCCTATTGTTGGGCCATACTTTATGAGGCATGACAATTAGACTTGTGGGCTTACATTTGTTGGGCTTGATGTATTTACGATGTGGCTTCTTGGGCCGGTTCACCTTTTGGGTTTATGATTGTAGCTAGGGCTTTTGTATGGGTAGTATAAATACCCATTAGTTTGTGATTAGAAGCAGCTTTTTGGTGAGTACGATTTTTAGTTTCTCTCTTGTATTCACGATCGCAAACTCATATCTATAGAAGATTGATCGATTTCACTCAATATTTGATTGTTTTGCTTTGTTTTCATCTCGTATCAAGTCTATTTCATCATCTTCTAGTCGAATCAATCACAAACAAGGTTTCCGCACTTGTTTGAGATAAAGATATCGTGAACGATTGTTGTCTCGGGACCAACAATTGGTATCAGAGCCAAGAATCATCTGATTCGAGGTTCCACGATATTAGATTCGAGTGTTTGGCTGGAAAAGTGGAAGCTTGCTGCTGTTCTTGGTGTTTACGATCAAGGTTGCTGAAATTTCTAGGCTATTCTTCATAGGTTAGGTGTTTACGACTTCAAGCTGTGATTTTTGAAGGTTTACGATCGCGGACTTAGAGTTTACGACTTCAAGATTTGATTTTTAGGTGTTTATGACCTTGTTTGCGACTTATAGTAGTTCACGACTGAGTTTACGACTTTGTTTACGATCCAGAGGCGTTTACGACAGAGATTACGAACGGAATCAGGTTCACGACCGAGTTTACGACCCGGAGGTGTTTGCGAGTGAGTTTACAATCTGCAAGGCTGTCAAAATCGTAAATTGTTGTTTACGATCGGAAACACATTTGGACTTCATTTTCTTAAGTTTTCCTAGCTTTTGTCATGGATTTTGAACCTAGCATGTACTAAAAACTGGACTTTGAGATTGGATCGACTACCCGTCCTCCCAGACTCACATCTGCTGACAACTTCCTTGAATGGAAAATACAGATTTCAAAATCATTTGAAAAGTGTTGAATTGAGACTTTGGAGATCGGTTGTCAATGGGCCATTCATTCCTACTCACACTGAAGCGGGAAAAGTTGGAGTAGTGAAAACCGAAGCAGAATACTCGGATGATGATTGGGAAAAATGTAACAAGGAAGAGAGAGCATATGCTATTATGACAATGGCATTGACTCCTGAGATTGCTCAAGGGTTTAAAAAATACAAGACTGCAAAGAAACTCTAGGATGCTCTGGTGGTGGCATATGAAGGAAATCCCGATATTAAGGCAAGCCGCAAACAGATGCTGAAGCAGAAGTTCAATTTGTTCAATCACACTCAAGGAGAGTCCTTTGAAGCTCAAGTTCAAATATTTGTGTCCTTAATTATTGAAATGTTAAGCTACGACGTTGAACCCGGACTGGAGGATAAAAATCTAAAACTTTTGAACAGTTTGCCCAAGTCCTGGAATACCAACATTTCAATAATCAAAGACAACAACAAGCTGGATGAGTTAACTGTTGATGAGCTAATTAACAAACTGAAATCAAAGACGATTGATGATAAACAGAGAGAGCTGAATCATCTAAGTTCACTTAGCATGGCAGGAAAACTAAATCATGCTCTCTTATCTGAAGAAGTAGGCTCAAAACAGGCTGGAAGTTCGTCTGCAAATGATTCGAGTTCAAACTCAAAGTCAACTGCATTCGTGGCTCGATCCCAAGCTAATTCTAGCGGGACGGTCAACCCTGATGAGGCAAATGCTACAAATGATCCCAACTTTGCTCTTGGAATGGGATTTATGAACAGTTATCATGCCTTTATGGCTTGAACAATTGTACCTACTGAGATGTTGTCTGGTGAACTAAACCAAATTAATCCTGAAGATGTGGAAATGCTTGATGTTTCCTAGAAAATGGCAATGGCAGTTTTCCGTGCCAAGAAGTTTATGGCAATAACTGGGAGGAATTTGTGGAAGGATCATGATAAGATAAGGATGGGTTTTGATAAGAGCAAGCTCAGATGCTTCAACTGTGATGAGTACGGGCATTTTGCAAGGGGATGCACCAAGCCAAAGAAGGAGAATCCAGAAGAGAAGAAAGTTGGAGATGGTAAGGGAAAGGCAGAGACAAAGGCTTTGGTTATGCAGGATTGTGGGGAATATCAATGGGCTTCGCAGATAAAGGAACTCAGTATTACTTGTTCTATGATTGCTAAGATGGAGAATGATTCTGATGAAGAGCATGCATTCGTGGTCACTGAGGAGAAGTCAGGAGATGAGCAGGAGAACCTGGTTGAAGACAAGGAAGCATTTGCAGCCGAGGTCGATAACACAAAGGTATGTACTAATCCCACTTGTGCAAGTTTAATTCTTGGCCTTAGACAAGTTTGGAAGAATAGTGAGATAGAATTATTTGATATGCAATGTTCTAGAAGTTCGTTTAAGGGTAGATGGCAAAAGAGTGAGGAGAAAGTCAAAGCCCAGAAACTAGATATAGAGAAATACCAAACCCTTGCCTCTCAGAAGTATGTCATGTATGACAATGCTAAGTTAGAAATAGCTGAGATTAGGAAGCAGGTAGATGAACTTAAACATTAGAACAATGAGTTGCAAGTGAAATTAGATGTGAATCAGATGAGAAACAAAAGAATGCTCAAAGCTGGTAAGGCTTTGTCCACCTGCCTAACTAATGTTCGATTTGGTAAGGATAAAGGAGGAATAGGAATTAGCTTTTCTGAAAAAAATAAGAATAGTGTTCCCCAACCAGTGTCTAGAGATATAATAGGTATGATTTATGAGGAGGATCAGGTAGATAGATCTGAATCAGAATGCATGAAGTAGGACCTCCCATAGATAGTGTTTTGGTTGGTGTGAAACCCATGACTGAAGAGGAGTTAGAAAATGAGAAACATATGACCTATGGTTTGGGTAATCAGGATAAATCGGTGACATTCACTTGTGAACCAGGTCCATCCCAGGAATCTTTAAACCATAATGTTAGTTCTTCTGACATTTTTGTTTCATGTGCATCTGAAGTAGGGATCAAAGATGTGTCTGGGAAGGATGCTGAATGCTTGAGAGTCAAAGAGTGTCATGAGTCTAGTAGTTTAATTTTTGATTTACCTAAAGACGATGTTTTAGCATCTGTGTCTGAACTTAATGCGTCCAAGTCAAAACAATTGATGTTATCTATGTCTTCAAAACATGTTTCTAATTCTAATGAAGAGTTAATGGTTTTAAAATTCGTGTGCCCAATACTAAAGCTAGTCGTGAGTCTAAACCCAAGGAATTTGTTCCTTATCCCTAGGTTTTGTCTACTTTTAACAGAACGAACAAGTCAAAATCAGAACAGTTTTGTTTAATCACGCAACCTTAAAAAGTTTCAAAACACTTCATACACAGATGGGATGATAAGCCTGAATGGAAGTCATCATACCCAAGACGTTCGTATGTTTGTAGTCATGTGAATGGGCCTAGACTTATGAATTGTTTCCATTGTGGAAAACCAGGGCATTTTGCTGCTAATTGTTTAAATAGACCTTATCAACCATACTATCCGCAAAACCCACGGACTAGTATGTTGCAGAAAATGATGACAGGTGGAAATAAAAATCATAAACAACAAGCTTTGTCTCAGGGGAAGCAGAGTTCAAAACCAATGAAGACACAACCAATGAAGAAACAACAAGCTTTGTCTCAGGGGAAGCAGAGTTCAAAACCAATGAAGCATGTTGATGAAAAATGGAATGTGGCCAAAAATCCAACACCAACTTACAAACCTAAAGGAGTTTACCAAAGAAAAGATAAGATGAAACCTGAACTTGTTGAAAAATAGGTACCTAAAACAAAAAGGATTTCTCAACCTAAAGGTAAAACAAAGGTTAAGAAACAGGTTTCTAAATCAAAAGATGTTTCTCAAACAAAACAAGTTGTTCAAACAAAATTGAAACTTGAGTGGACACCTGTCAAGAAACCTGCATGTAAAAAGGTCACATCTCCACAGAAGAAACCTGCAACTGTAAAGAATTCAAACAATGTGTCAAAACCACAGAAACACTCTTTTTGGAAAACAAAAGTCAACACTCAAAGTTTACATGTAACTGAATCAAAATCAGGAATGTCCCTTAAATTAGTCAACTACATTGACTCCAAGGGTGTGCCCAGATCTGTTATGGCCTGGGTACCCGACTCTAACTAATCTTTGATTTATGTAGGGACAGCCAAGAAGAACTGTCAACAATCTCTGGTATGTTGATAGTGGTTGCTCCTGACATATGACCGGAGACTTATCACTTCTGGAAGAGGTTTAAGATTTCAATGGAGGAGGTGTTTCTTTTGCTGGTGGAGTAGGTGGCAAGATCAGCAAGAAAGGTGTGGTGAAGAATGGTAGTTTGACGTTCTCTAATTTGCATTATGTGGAGGAGTTGTCACATAGCCTGCTCAGTGTTTCGCAGATTTGTGATAGAGAATATTGTGTTTTGTTCAATAACAAGGAATGTACTATTCTCATGCCTGGAGTCAAGATTCCTGAGGAGTGTGTCTTGATGCGTACACCAAGGCGAGGAAATTCTTATCTTCTTAACATGGGCAATCCTCTGCCATCTGATGTGGCCTGTCTTATTTACAAAGCAAAATGAAAATCTGGCATCGTCGTCTGGAACATGCCAACATGAAGAATCTGACCAAACTGGAAAAGGGAGAGCATGTTAGAAACCTCCCCATCAAGGACTTCACATCAATTGAGAATCGTGTTGCATGTGCTAAGGGGAAGCGGCACAAGTTACCACATCGTTCTAAAATGACAAACTCTATTTCGTCGGTGTTGCAACTACTTCATATGGATCTCTTCGGCCCAATGCAAGTACAAAGTATCAGCAAGTTCTCATATTGTCATGTGATCGTGGATGACTTCTCTCGATTTACTTGGGTTTTCTTTTTGTCAAACAAGCATGAAACTACAGAACTAGTGAAACAGTTTGTTACTCTCGTAGAGAAACAAATGAGCAAGAAAGTGAAGGCAATAAGATCAGACAACGGAACAGAGTTTAAGAATGTTGAATTGAATATGTTCTATGGAGAGAAAGGTATAGAAAGGCAATACAGTGCACCGTACACACCTCAACAGAATGGTGTTGCTGAAAGAAGAAACAGGACACTCATTGAAGCTGCAAGAACTATGCTGTGTGAAGCAAGATTGCCAATTTTCTTTTGGGCCGAAGCAGTCAACACTGCTTGTTATGTGCAAAATCGGGTACTTTTAAACAAGCGGCATGAGAAGACACCTTATGAGATAATTTGTGGAGAAAAACCAAAGGTGGTGTACTTTAAGACATTTGGGTGTCCTTGCACAGTTCTAATTTAATCTGATGTGGGGAAATTCGAAGCAAAGGCTGATGAATGCTACTTTGTTGGGTATTCTGCAAATAGTGCTTATCGAGTCTACAACAAAACCACCAAAGTGATAATTGAGGCATTCAATGTTGACTGGTTGGAAGACAATCCTACCGATGCTGGAAATGGGCCAGACTTGATCTTTGATTATGGGTCATTGTTTGAAGGTTTCAATTTCTCAAATATGTTTCCTAGTCTGGGAGAAGAAGAAGAAGACATTATTTCTCCAACTCATGAAGTAAGGCCATCTGTGGAAAATGTTAGTGACAATGTATGAGCAGCAGCTCCTAAGGATGATAATGTGGATGTTCCAGAATCTTCAGGAACTCATGATGATCAGAAGGAGTCAGAAACCCAAGGTATGAATGATAATATTAATGATACTAACCTGCATGTCTCTGTTTCAGTACCAGATGTTCAAGCCACAAGAATCAACAGTGTTGATACATAGTCTTGATCATCATGTGAAGTATCGAATACTAGACGATTTCACACAAGAGTGTTGAGGTCCGAACTCCCAGCGAACCTGGAGTTCGGACAGCTCCGAACTAATGGCCGAACTTGAGGTTTGGCCGATCGTGTTTCAGCTTGTATAAATAGGTCGTCTTGTATAGAATTGAGCAGCTTCCATGTCATATATTCTCTGAGTGTACTCTGTGATTCTCTGTGATTAATACAAGTCTCATTTGTATTTACTCTTCGTGTTTTACTCGTTTACATTGGTTTCATTACGACTAAGTAGAAGATCCACACGCTCAAGCAATTTCAAGTGGTATCAGAGCATTTGGTTTGCTCTACTAGTCGGAAATCAGTGTTTCTCGGAGTTTTGAGTTTAAATTCACGTTTTTGGAAAATGTCAATCATTTTTTAGTTCATTTGATTGTTTCGAGTGTGCTTTTTATTCAAAATTCATTCCTTAGTTGTTTCTATCAAGTTTGCTTGAATTTCTGTCGAAAATTCAGTAAAAACGTTGAAAATCGAGAAAATGACGTCGAGTGAAATCTGTCTCGTCTGAGGTTCGGATAACTTCGAAGTAACCGCTCCGAACTCTAGGTTTGGACGGAGCTCGGTCTTTATCTAGGTTCGGTGAGAGATCGGTCTAGGTTCGGAGAGAGTTCGGTGGTCATTCGGAGCAAGTTCGGACTTACTTTTGTTTTGTTCTTCCAAAGGTCAGGTTCGGAGAGAGTTTGGCGTAGCCAAGTTCGGACTAGATTCGATGACAGTTCGGAGGAAGTTCGGACAAGTTCGGAGTGAACAGTAACCAGTTTTTTGAAAATGTCCGATTTTCAAGCGTTCGCGGCTATTCAAAATTCAGTTCAGGCAACGATGCAAACAATGATTAACTATGATAATGAAATTGGAACAAGTCAGAAAGTTCCCAAATTAATCAAATTGGAAGATTATCATAGTTGGGTGACACGATTTGAAGCATTTGTTTCCGCAAATGATATCGATATGTGGTTATCATATTCTGAACCATATACATATCCTAAAGGTGAGGACGGGGAACCAGTTCTTCAAAGGAAGCTTTCCGGTGAACAAAAGAAAGCATGTCATGCTGAGAAAAAGGCTTTTGGAACTTTAACAATGGCATTGCCTACTGATTTACTACATCAATTTTCAAGCAACTACACCGCAAAGAGTTTGTGGGATGCTCTAGAAAAGCGATGTGAAGGCAATGACCAGTACAAGAAAAGTCGACAAAAGGTGTTGAAGAAGGAATTTGATAGTTTCAAGCATTATCAAAATGAATCGAATCTAAATCGGATTGCAAGATTTTCACATTTAATGAGTGAAATGAAGTTGGTGAATCTCACAAAAGATGTGAAGCTGATAAGAAAGAAAAGATCATGGAAGCCTTACCTGAAAAATGGGAAAATTATGTGATGATGATCACTAATGATAAAGATTATCCAAAATTGTCTTTTAATGATCTAATCCAAAGAATCCAAGCAAGGGATATGGAGTTAAAGGTGAACAAGTCACTTCCTGAGCAAGTTCAAAATCCTGCAGTGTATTACGGTAACAATGATTCAACCATAACTGCTGGGAAATCTAATATTCTTAGTTCCGCACCCCCTACAGCATTTCTGGCAGGTAAATCTGAAACTCCAAGTTATTCATCTGCTGGTTGTACTGTGTCAATTCCTAGTTCTTCGACTCAAAGTGCATTGTCTGTTCAAACTATTGATGATTATAATGCGTTGATGTCTGCATTGGTATCTTCATACTTTGGTGTTATCACTGGTGCTGTGAGTAATGCTGAGTTAGCAAATGAAGATTACGATTAGATTGATTATGATCATTTAGAGGAAATGGATCTAAATTGGCAGTATGCTATGTTGGTTCGAAGAACAAAGAAATTTTTCAATAGAACTGGTAAGAAGAGACTGAATCAGGAAGGGAAGATTGGTTTGGACAAGTCTAAGGTGAAATGTTATAAGTGTTCAGTTTATGGTCACTTTGCTCGAGAATGTCCAAGTTCTGCGGAAAGTAAATTGAAGACTGGTCAACATGCTCATTTAGTTTTTCATCCATCAAATGAAGCTGAAAAGGTTGAGAAGAAATCTAGTTACTTTTGCTCATGATTGGACCAATACATTTTCACATTCAAATGAATTTGCATGGAATGCAGATTCTGAAGTAAAAAAGAATCATACTCCAACCTCAATTGCTTTGACTGTTCGTCATGATGATGATGATAGTCTTCTGACTGATTCTGATTCTTATTCAAGTGCTTCTTTGGTTCAAGAAGAATTACCTAAGACTTCTGAAAGTTCAAAAGATGACAAATTTAAATGTTATAAATGTGAGAAGTTGCTCAAGGAAATTGCAAGTTTTGAACAACGTCGCCAAATTTCAACTGAAGAAATTGTGGTGTTAAAGAAAAAGTTGGAGGATTTTCAAAATTAGTATTATGAGTTGGTTCATATTCATGAAGATGTTTTAAAGGAAAAGGCTCAATTGGCTGAAGAGTGTGAGAAAGCCAAAGCTGAAGCGTTAGACGCAGCTCAAGATTTTGAGAATCTGTTTGAGAAGAGTTATCCCGTTCAGCAAAAATATGAAGAAGCTACTGCTCTTATTGCTAAAACTGTTGTTACTGTAGAGAAACTTCAAAATAAGATATCTATGCTTCAAGTTGAAAATGTTCTTTACAGAGACAAGAATGAAGTATTAACAAAAGATGTTGAGATCTACAAGCAAAAAGAGAGAAAATGTACTTGAAGAATTATATGCTAAATGTGAGATCAGGAAGTTACAAACTTATGAGTTTGATGATCTCAATGCAAAATTCATCAAGTCACAACAAGAGGTGTTTGAAGGTCAACAGAAAATTAATGACTTGAAATTGGAGATTTTGGAGTTGAAAAGACAAGTTAAGAATTGCAATTTGTCACCGACATTGCTAAATTTCTTATACAAGCAGGATCAGGAGTTCAGAGAAGTCTAAGGAAGAAAATATTCACTTGGTACCTCAACCAGTGGATTTGATTGAAGTTACTTCTGCTCAGATTGATTCCAAGACAATGAATTGCATGATTACTCAAAATTTGCCACTCCACCCAAGAAGAACAAGTCCAAGTCTAAAAAAGAAGGAGAAACCTTTGGGTGAAGCTCCAAAATTTGTGTCAAAGTCTGTTTTGCTGGAAAATGAAAAAGTTTTTGATAAGGTTGCTTCAAGTTCTTCATTCGCAACTGACGAAGAAAAAAGGTTAATTGAGAAGAACAAGCTGAAAGATATCAAAGAAAAATTCACTAGTGACGCTAAGTCAAGAGTTGCTTCGGGTTCTTCGTCCAATTCTTCAAAGACTCAAGGATCTAAACACAAAGGTTTAGGTTACAAAGTGTTGGAAGAACCGGTTCAAGCAAAGAAATCAGTGAAGGCTGAGAAGGCTTCTAAGACAAAAGTTGCAAAGAAATCACCATCTCAGAAGGAATTTTCTTATTATTCTGGAAGATCTTCATCTTCACGGAGTCCATCTCCTAGGTATGATTCTTCTGATGGTTTCTTTGATAACTTTCATTCATGGAACATTCATCTGATATCTCAAAAATCAAACCAATTTTCGAACAATTTTAGAGAAAGACTTTGTTATGTATGTCGTCAACCGGGACATCTTGCTGTTGATTGTCCGACGACTGCATATATCCACAACACAGCCAAATATGTGGATAACAAAGGTCAAATTTTTGATGAACCATGGTCCCCAAAGATTAAATCAACTCGTAAATCGTCTTGGTCTAAGTCGAGTACGTCGGTTGAATCTGATTCGGGTTCCGATCAAAAATTAAAACTTTTACAAATTTGGAAACCAAAAGTTGTTTCCAAGGCCAACAAGGACTTTGTGGAAGACACCGGGCGACCCGACGCTGTTGATTCGGGTCGATCCCAACGCGACTAATGTTTTATTTGGTGTCAAGCAGGTGTTTCAGGAAGACCTTTCGGTGATTGGAAAATTGTTGATTGTGAAATATCTGTTTTAATTAAATTGAATTTCAAAATCAATTTTGTTTTTCAAAATGCTAAACTGCTAGTATTCGTGTTGGTTGATCAATTTTTCTTGTTTTTCACTTCGTCTCATCCTGAGGGGGAGTTTGTTTTTGCAAAAATACAAAAATAGTGTGTTGTTTTTTCAAATAGTAAAAATGAAAATCTATAAATAGCGTTGTCATTTTTAGGGGGAGAAATTTGGAAAAGACAAAAACATTGAAAAAATGCAAAATGCCAAAAACATTGAAAAATGAGAAATTGTATCCGACATGATTGGGAAATGATGGTACATTGGCTGACATTGTCTGACTCATGGATAAAGTAGATGAAAAAGCCATAAGACCATTTGATCGATGTGCAAGGTAGGCTCAGCAAATCAGAAAGTATACAAATGTGATATACACTAAATCTGATGCTTGACCTAGTGGACAACATCTTGATGCATATCTCATGATATATCAAATAAAAGATATGTGAAAAATAAAATGAGAAGTCACTGTGTATACATGTGTTCATTTTGCAAAGATTTAAACTTGTTTGATTTTCTTTATTTTGTCAAACGATCGGACTTTCTCTGCGTGTCGAAAGATCGACCTGATCGTTGTTCGTTTGACGTTCTGCTTTATTTTCTTTGGTGTTTCGTATAACTCATCGGACTTTCTCTGCGTGTACGGAAGTACCGACCTGTTTGTTGTTGAGTTATACAACTTCAACTTGTTTTATTTTCTTATTTTGTTAAATCCGAGGCCTTATCTGCGTATCGAAAGATCGACCTTAAGGTAGACGATTTAACGTTCTTATTTCTTTTTGCATGGAACACAGTTGACTATATCATGGTTACAATCATTATGTGATTCAAATCACAAATGAAATCACAAAATGTGATAAGCAAAAACATATCTGAGTATGTCTTGATAGTGTGGGGTACACTGGTCAATGCAAATTTAATCAATACCTTAACATATCCAGATGTTATGAGTATGATTGTGCCAGAGTTTAAAGTTGGACAAATTATATCTGCAATCGGCATGGCTTATGTGCTTCAATAATTGAAATTGAAATGTAGTTCAGCATGTTATGACCAATATGATCCCAAGTTGTGATCTTTCTCACAAAAGACAAAAATAGTGTCTGATTCTGTAATACTATTTACTTTTCTTATCAGAAAATACCAAAAAGATTTTAGGTGTGTTTTGATATAAAATTTCTAAAAGCCAAAAAGATTTTGTTTCTTATTTGTTTTCGATTGATCAACACGAAATACAAAATCAATTTTCAAAATCAAACTATCTTGGAGTCTCGAAGAGACATTTTGCACCAAGATTATTTATGTTGGCAGGTTTCTAAGTGGGAAAAGAACTTCACAACTTCAAGTCTTCTGAAGATTGTTAATAAAGAGATTACACACGATGCAATATCAAGTATTCAAGATTGAACTCATCGTCAAGATCGAGGAAGAGTTTGATTGAAGATACAAGATACAAGTTTAAATAGAGGAGATGATACTGCACATGCCGAGGGGGAGTTTGTTGATTGTTGATACATAGTCCTTGATCGTCATGTGAAGTATTGAATACAAGACGAATCACACAAGGACTGCTGAGGTCCGAACTTCCAGCGAACCTGGAGTTCGGACAGCTTCGAACTTGTGGCCGAACTTGAGGTTCGGCCAATCGTATTTCAGCCTATATAAATAGATCATCTTGTATAGTTTTGAAAAGCTTCCGTGTCATATATTCTCTGAGTGTACTCTGTGATTCTCTGTGGTTAATACAAGTCTCATTTGTATTTACTCTTCGTGTTTTACTCGTTTACATTGATTTCATTACGACTAAGTAGAAGATTCACACGCTCAAGCAATTTCAAACAGAGATCATCCTCTTAGCAATATGGTCAGACCAGTGTCAGCAGGTGTCACTACTAGAAGTCGCATGGGTGACATCAACTTCTGCATGTACTCGTGTTTTATCTCCAGATAGAGCCTCCAAATGTGATGGTGGCACTTAAAGATCCAAGTTGGATAGGAGGCTTCAATTTTCAAAATTGGGAGTGTGGCATCTAGTGAAAAGGCCTGAAAATAAGAAAGTTATACCCACAAGATGGTTGTATAAGAACAAGAAAGATGATACGGGTGTGATTGTGAGAAACAAAGCCAGGTTGATTGTTCAAGGCCACAGACAGGTTTACGGAATTGATTATGATGAGGTGTATGCACCAGTGGCTAGATTGGAAGCAATTCGAATATTCCTTGCAGTAGCAACGTATCTCAACTTCACTAGTGCATCAGATGGATGTAAAGACAGCTTTTCTTTATGCTGAAATGAATGAAGAGGTCTATGTGGCTCAACCGCCAGGGTTTGTGGATGAGGAACATCCAGATTATGTGTATCTTCTGGATAAAGCTCTATATGGTTTGCATCAAGCTCCACGCACGTGGTATGAGACTCTATCAAAGCATTTGGTAGAAAATGGTTATACAAGGGGAGTGGTTGATCAAACCTTGTTCAGAAAGAAGGTGAAAGATGATATCATTATGGTGCAAGTTTATGTGGATGACATCATCTACGGGTCCACAAATGAAGAGTTATGCACCGAATTTGAGGATATCATGAGAAAGAAATTTGAGATGAGTGATCAAGGAGAGATGAACTTTTTCCTGGCATTACAAGTCAAACAAGATGAATCTGGGATTCTCATTCATCAAGCAAAATATGTGAATGAAATTTTGGAAAAGTATAAGATGCAGGACTCCAAGCCCATCTCTACTCCCATGGCATCCCGGTCTCTACTGACAGCAGATGTAGATAGGGAATCAGTTAGTGAATTCATGTATCGGTCAATGATCGGGTCACTCATGTATTTGACACCAAGCAGGCCAGATATCATTCATGTAGTGTGTGTGTGTGTGCACGTTACACCCCC
>JBCNJP010006124.1:0-11001 GCA_039602395.1 Deinandra increscens subsp. villosa
GCGAAACTGTGACCAGACCTAAATCCAAACTTGTGCAATTTGCTTGAATGTTATGCCATGACTTACATGATTATGCTATGATGATACAGGCTTTGATTTCAGATGTATATGAACCCTTGTTTATGATCAACCATCGGTGTCGTGTGTCTGTATGTCGAGTCATAGTTCCAACGTGCTATGTTATGGGCCATAGTGACGTTAAGTAAAGATTAGACACAAAACTAATACTTAAGACCTAAACGTGTTCATAGGTCTTCGTTAAACAAACTTGGATATTATAGCAAGTGTAGCAGTGCAACCCAAGGTGAGTGTCACTAACCCGATTACCGTGAACCCGTTTGGGTCACACCGAATAACTAAATAAAAACAATGTTGACAACCTCGAGAGTGCTACGCACCTCCCTGATGAACGTGAAAACTTGGAGTGCTCGGCACCCACATGATGAACTTGAAGTGCTTTATGGGAAGCACTTGTGAATTACTTAAACAACTATTTCTGAAACGAAACTGAAAACATTTTTGAGATTCATGAGAATCCGGTAAACCCTTTTAATATGGCTAGTGTAGGTTAAAGTCTAAACCACATGATATCACATGATTTCTAAGGATGCCTTGAAACTTAAAAGTCCTCAACTAAATTGTACCATTAATTGTAAAGCGAGGGGATGTTGGGTAGATCTACTGGAGTTTGACAAACTCCGCCCCGTGGCACGGGGAGTGCACGGAGGTACAATATCAGCCTATCTGGCCGTGATCCCGAGAGGACACGGGGGAGGCAAAACCGCGATGACGTAGGTCCGCAGTTCTGATGGCACGGCCACTACAATAATTTATGGTCAGCTTTGGTACAAACTTCCTTAGTGCATGGAACAACGGATTAGCTACCCGCGATATCGGTTGAGCACTTTAACTATACAAAACTAGTACATACCCGATAACGTAGGTTACGGACGATACTTTTACTAAACCACAATAATCTGATTTTGAATATCACAAAGCATTGCTTTTCACAAATGAATATTTCATAAGTATATGTTGACTCGATTATGATTATGAGACCGGGCCAATGCATGACAAGCCCACTGTGAACTCACCAACCGTTAGGTTGACACTTGCGTGATTTAAACTTTTGCAGATCTCTGAAGAGTATCCGGAGCAGGTTGACACGGCACAAGAAGATGTTTATTTTTATTTAAACTAAACTTGGGAATTTAAAACAATGTTTATGTAAAGCACGTGGTTAGTGCTAAAGATAATGTTTTCCGCTGCGTACTGTTAAACTGTTTTTATTATTTAATATTTGGACTTTACTCTGATTCGTTTAGTATTTGTAACTAATGGTTGTGGTCCTGGTCTGGTCGTACCCCTTAACGGTATAAACTCCGTTAGTGGTTAATTTGGGGGTGTGACAACCGGGGTGCCTCGCTCCTCCTCTGTGGTGATTGTCGGTGTCCCAGCAGTGGTTGATGATGGCTATCCGCCAGTTAACAGTGGTGGATCTTGGCCGAAATTTCCATTTCTTTTTTTTTTTGCCGGCGGTGATGGTGGATTCTTCGGCAGGTTTACGAGAGAGGGAGGGAGAGTTCAGATGACTAACAAAACTAGTATACCAAGAAAATGTTCCAACAACTAATAAACCATTTCTAAAAACCTACTATCAAGTGTGGTATACCATCGATTCAATATATATAAAAACAAATGTGGTACTTGAGAGGAAAATGACCGTTAAAGTTAATATATAAAGTATCTATAACTCCAAAAGTTTTGTAAATTAGGCCATGAACTAAAAGATTTAACAACATAATTAAGAACCCACATTCTTCAGATTCTGAGTATATGAACACTTTAATCAGTAGGTATAACCAATAACTCATGAAAGTTGTGTTGATTGTCTAAGTGATGACAGCTAAGAACCACTTTGAAACACCATAAAGATTCTGTGGTTTTTGAAGCTAGAATACATAAAATTGAAATAAACTCTACACAAATATATATAAATACTTGCAGGATCAGTTACAAACTAATTTTAATTTACTAAACATAAGAAGATTTTACAACTGGAAAGCAGTAATGCCAATCAACTTCAATTCTATATCTAAAAATCCATAGACACGCATGGCTAACTACACGTTTTCTTTTCCTCGTGATAACTGCTCTTGCTCCTGAAGATAACATAATTTGACCCGTTTTACCCACGAACACAAATTTGACCCGTTTTACCCATGCTTCACACCTGCAGAACATCCAGAAAGGAGAAAATTACCTCAACTGAGAAAAATCGAAAAATAAATGATGAAATTAAACGACTTTATTGAGAGAACCCTCAAATTAAAAGTGCTATCAATAGATAACTATAATTAATCAAATGTCAATTAGGATGTAAGGTCCCTCTCCCCTAAAATTTAGTATATATACCTATGTATTCATGTAGAAACAGTTGGAATACCCAATATAATCGATTAATATAGTTAAAAAGAACCTGAAATCTTGTTGCATTTGGTTTGAGCAAACTGCATGAATCACCAACATAATCACCACATTTCAAGTCGTTTACTACATTAAAATCCATGTAAACATAAAGTTTAACAATCCGACCTGGTAAACATATAACACCCACTGAATATTTCAGATTCAGATCCTATATTTTTTCAATCAAGAAATGAACTTTCAAAAGACCCAAGATGGATTCAGATATAGAGAAAGATTCATACCAACTCTGATCAAAATCAACACATAAGAAACTTACTTAACATGCCTCTTAGTCATTCAATACCCCCAGCAAGTGGAACAATTAAGGACACACTTACTTTTAGAGGAACCCACCTAATCCAAGTGAAGATATAATAATCTTTGTTAATAAGACTTGCTTCAATAGATTTCTTTACAGCATCTGTACAAGAAAAGGAAAAAAAGAAATCCAGCTAGCACCAATTGTGTTGATTGTCCTTAATATTTCATGTTCAGTCCAAATTTTCAGCCATATTCAATTGAGCCACCTGCAATTCACTTCTATGTGTTGAAACCCGTTTATTCAAGGCTTTAATCTAAGCAAAAAGTTTGTAATGTTACATGATTAATCATATAAACCAGTTGAATGGGGAGCAAAAATTCTCTAATTAAAGTTAAATTCAAGGTGAGAATACTAGGCCACACATCATTTGGGTATTTCCTGATTTATTGAAAGATCCCACCTTTGTCCCTCAGATATGGGACAAAATACATGAATTTCATTTCTGACGAAGCTATCGAGGATATGAAACTTTATCTTCGAGAACCAGAGGGAGAGACATAACTGTCATTCTACTTAATCCTGTATAGGGACTCCACCTACACCTCCGATGCTTTGTTTAGCAGGAGGTTGATGCCAGGTGAGCGTCGCGGCCCTCCTGAAGACACCTCCAGCAGCAACAGCAGCTTCGACTATGACCCTGAAGATGAATATTACATGTCTGATGCTAGGTCTTAATTTTCTATGTATAGCTAATTAAATTTCTGTATAGGATCTCGATTAATTTTTGTAACTATGATCAATTTTAGTTATATGATCAATATATAAACATATATATATATATAGGGTGCGGTTCCCGTGCGGACAGGCATTTTGCCTAAGATCCGTGCGAACATGCATAAAAATCCATTTCTTGGTTCTACAATGTAGATTTAGTGCTAGTATACATAAATTATTTTGTGCATGAGTCAGCACCACTTCTGATCATACACCAACACCAATTCTAATCATATATATATGTATCAGCACTATTCCTGATCGTATACCTACATTAAAACTACATCATATGACCACGAAAACGGATTTTAACGCGTGTTCGCACCGGTCTTAGGCAAAACACATGTTCTCATTTGAACCTTCTTCCATATATTTATATATATATATATATATATATATATATATATATATATATATATATATATATATATAGGGGAAGGATCATGCGTAAACACATATATATTGCGAAAACGCGTAAACACATATTAAAACCTCTATAACTTCTTAATACGTTAACATTTTTTTAAAAAATTTGCACCAAAAGTCTTAGAATTATGTTATCTTTAATTCTGGAAATTTTATATAAAAAATTTAACGTTTCAGTTTTTTTCGTGTGATGCACATGTGCAGCAAAAAAAAAACTCATACTTTTAGCATAAGTTAATATATCTTTTTCTAAGTCGCACCATATATCTTATATTTCTGTTATTTTTTTGTATTTTATTGAATGATGCACATGTGCATCACACCAAAAAAAACCTCATACGTGTTGTATACATTAATATTTTTAATAAAAAATTGCACCCTAAATCTTATAGTTGTGTTTTTTTTAGATCTAGAGACAAAAAATAACATTTTATAATTTTTTTATTCTATGTTGCATATGTGCACTATGTACCATTATCATTAGTACAATAAATGTTTTACTGTTTTTTATAAGTTTTTAACATAAGGAGTGTTTTTTTGCATGATAATTCGTCTTTGTGCAGTACTAATGATAATGATGCACATGTGCAGCACACGAAAAAATCACCAAACGTTAATTCTTTCCTACTTTTTTCCATAATTAAAGATAACATCTTTCTAAGACTTTTGGTACAAATTTTATGAAAAAACATTAACGTATGAAGAAGTTATGTAGGTTTTAATATGTGTTTACGTGTTTTCGCAATAAAAAGTGTTTTCGCATGATCCTTACCCTATATTATATATATATATATATATATATATATATATATATATACTAGTTTTTGATACCCGTGTGACGCACGGGTGGTTTTTAAAAAAATAAATCCAACAATTTAAATATTATTATAAATGTAATTCGATAATTGAAACCCGTGCATCGTACGACGGTATTTAAAAAAAATCAAAACTAAAATGTACTAATGATTCTTTATATCATCTAAGAAATTTTTTTTATTAGAAATATCTAGTTAAAAGTTTCAATGGTTCTTCTACAATGAGCCACTTTCACTTCCTAGTAAAATATAAAAATGATATAAACATTAGTGTAACCTCTAAAACTTAAGAGGAAATTAAAGTTTGTATCATACCCTTTTTTCAATTATAAAAACAAACACAAAAACAAAACCATTTGATTATAATTGTGCATTCGTGCATGAATAATCTAAGAGTAGTCATAAGCACCACTCAAGGACACCCTTATGATACATATATTTGGGAATTTGTGTAGCTAAACAATAAAAAAAAGTTATTGATATTAATTATATTGTTATATTTATTTAAGAAATAATTGTTTGTAAAAAATAATAAAATTAAGAATGCAATTATAGTGATAATATCTCTATTAAAATTCATAAGAATTGATTTAGTTGTTTGAAATTACAATATTTAAGGCTAATTGGATTTAAAATTGATTTTTTTTTCAAATCCAAATCCGTCATTTACGATATATAATTCAATCTTTAAATGTGTTTGACTTTTTTGAAATATAATTAAAGACGTAATTATACAGTTTGTAATTAGACTATTTCTATTTTTGAATAATCATAACTATATTATGAAAGTCAAATTTCATTTATTGGGAAAAATTTGAGCGGGAAAACCACAAAATGGATTGTTGTGGTGATGCCATGTGGCATCCAATCTTTTCATATATATATTATATAGATAGATACTAGTTTTTGATACCCGTGCGACGCACGGGTGGTTTTTAAAAAAATAAATCCAACAATTTAAATATTATAATAAATGTAATTCGATAATTGAAACCCGTGCATCGTACGGCGGTATTTAAAAAAAATCAAAACTAAAATGTACTAATGATTCTTTATATCATCTAAGAAATTTTTTTTATTAGAAATATCTAGTTAAAAGTTTCAATGGTTCTTCTACAATGAGCCACTTTCACTTCCTAGTAAAATATAAAAATGATATAAACATTAGTGTAACCTCTAATACTTAAGAGGAAATTAAAGTTTGTATCATACCCTTTTTTCAATTATAAAAACAAACACAAAAACAAAACCATTTGATTATAATTGTGCATTCGTGCATGAATAATCTATGAGTAGTCATAAGCACCACTCAAGGACACCCTTATGATACATATATTTGGGAATTTGTGTAGCTAAACAATAAAAAAAAGTTATTGATATTAATTATATTGTTATATTTATTTAAGAAATAATTGTTTGTAAAAAATAATAAAATTAAGAATGCAATTATAGTGATAATATCTCTATTAAAATTCATAAGAATTGATTTAGTTGTTTGAAATTACAATATTTAAGGCTAATTGGATTTAAAATTGATTTTTTTTTTCAAATCCGAATCCGTCATTTACGATATATAATTCAATCTTTAAATGTGTTTGACTTTTTTGAAATATAATTAAAGACGTAATTATACAGTTTGTAATTAGACTATTTCTATTTTTGAATAATCATAACTATATTATGAAAGTCAAATTTCATTTATTGGGAAAAATTTGAGCGGGAAAACCACAAAATGGATTGTTGTGGTGATGCCATGTGGCATCCAATCTTTTCATATATATATTATATAGTATAGATATATATATATATATATATATATATATTAAAGTTTTTGTTAATTATCGCAATCTTAATTTTGTGTTTGCTTGATTTTATTCTAAATGTGATTAAAGGGTTTCAATACAATTGCGAATATGTGTTATTGTGTGTTGCTTTATTTTATTCTAAGTATGAATGCCAAATTTATGTTTGAATCAGGATTAACATTTCATCTTGAAGAACTCTAGTTCATCTGCTTCTATTCTTCTTCTTCTCTACTGAATAACTCAAATTTATCCTGTTTATTTATAAATCGTCTCAGTCCACCAAGGCAGTCAAACATTTGTCTCAAGATGTCAAAGAATAATATAACACAAGATTACATCATGTAAGAACACAATTTATGAATAAAATGGAGCCCTGCTATCGTGTTAACTAATTACTTAAAAGTGTATGTTAAAATGACAAAATAGAATATATACATAAAGTAGATGGTTACTCAGACCGAATGAACTCTTCTTTCTAAATTACTTTGTTCATCTGGTTCTGTTCTTCTTCTCTCAATCCGGATGAACTCTTTTTCATGAAGAATTCTAGTTCATCCTGTTCTGTTCTTCTTCTAATTTACTGAAGAACCGAAATTTATCTTGTTTATAAATCATCTCAGCCCACCATCTCAAAATGCCAACATACTAACATAAAACAAGATTACTTCATTTAAGAACACAGTGTATGAATAAAACTGGAACAAGTCACTGGATCCGGATCAACTCTTCTTCCTGAGGAAATCTAGTTCATCTGGTTATGTTCTTCTTCACCACTTAAGTTCATCCGGTTCCCATCTTCTTCTTCTTGTCTGCAATATCCGCTAACCAAAATTTGGCCTTGTTATAAATTTTGTTGTGAATTGATGTGGATGTCAAATTTATGTTTAAATCAGCATCAGCACTTCATCCTAAAGAATTCTAGGTCATCCAATTCTCTTCTTCTCTACCGAAGAACTCAAATTTATATTGTCCTAATTATAAATCATCTCAATCCACCAGGCAGTCAAACACTTGTCTCAAAATGTCAACATACTAACATACCACAAGATTAGTTCATGTAAGAACACAATTTATGAATAAAATAAAGTATATACATATAATGTATGAATAAATTAGGAAGAGGTCACTGAATCTGGACTAACTTTTCTTCCTGAGCAATTCTAGTTCATTCGGTTCTCTTCTTCTTCACCTATGAAGTTCATCTGGTTCCCATATTGTTCTTCATCTCTGCAATCTTTTGTAACCAAAATTTGGCGTTCTTATAGAGGAGATTTTCATTATAACTCCTTGTTATTATTCTTCTATCATTATCACTAATTCTGACAATATCTTGTATCTCATTTTCCGAAAGCCCAATTAGAGCATCATTAAAGCTTCTAATTGTCTCACCATGTTCACTGGTGAAAATGTGATACATTCTTTTTTCTTTATTATACTCCCAGTTGATCACCTTTTTTCTGTTATCCACATCAAATCCACTTCCCTTAAAAATAGTGAATAGCATGTTCGTTGCAATTAACAATGAGATTTTGTCTTTGTCAGCCCTGCTCCAATCACCATTTTCATCTGATCCATGCCTGGTGAATGAGCCATCTTCTCTATAGACTAGTAGCTTTCCATCTTTTGGGTCAATATCAACCCTTTGCATAGGATTGTCCACAAAGTATACTTCCTCTTCTTCTTCAATCATGTTTGCATCAACTATTAATTTAATCCTCAAGTAAAGGAGTTTCTCTTCTGCATCAAGATTCAACTTTGACAAGGTCAACTTGTAGACGTCTGTAAGTTCCTCTTCAGTGAGGTTTTCAATGACTTCATCCAAAGAGTATGACAAAATTTCAGTTTCATTGGTGATGAACTTGTAACATTTTGATTCTTTGTCATAGCTACATTCAATAATGGAACTTCTCACTTCATCTGTCTCTGGTTGATCTGAAGTGGATGGTTGCTTCTTCTTAGGGGTTCTAGTCTTCTTGGCTATGGATTTTTTTTTCCATGTGGTGGTTTAGTGGCTTCAGGTGTGGGTTCAGGTGGGGTGGAATTAGGTGGTGTTGTGACTGGTGGTAGGAACTGAAGTGGAGGAGGGACTTGAAGTTTTGGTAAGCTTTTCATTTTTTGAGGGTGGAGGTTTAACTCTTGTAGCTCTAACAGGGTTCTTTATTGTAGCTCTAAGAGATTGTGTATAAGCTTCAAAATCACCAAGAGGCCTAGGCAGTCCTTGTTGCACTGCTTCTCTGATTAGCTTCCGGTTTCTTGCACTGTACTAATTTCTCAAAGAGGTTAAGCCTGAGGTTTATTCTTTTTGGATCTTCATTTAGAATCTTTGTGAAATGCCACTTCAAGGCTTTGAGTTCTTCAACTCTGGTCAAGGAAGCATTCTGCGGCTTCTTTCTCTCTTCCACTCTTATCTTCTCTTCTTTTTCAATGAAGGATTTTACTTCCTTTTCAAAGATCAAGTCATTTTCATCTTTCGGAAAGATACCCATATAGTCACAAAGTTCATTTGCAGACATTTTAAACACCTCATCCCGTGTCTTCCATTCCCTAGCCACTGTTGCTTCTTTCATTTTCCTTAAAAGTTCATAGTTGATGTCATTGGCTTTTAACCAGATAGACTTCCCTTGAGCTAATAACCTCTTGTAAGTGTCTTTGTTCATCTTTTCTAGCTTCTTACCATGTGCCAGATCAAGTTTTGCCATTTTCTTCTCAATGGATCTTCTTTGGGCTTATATGATGATATCAATAATGAAAGTGTTATCCTTATATGTTTCAGTGTCACCGGAAAGTTTCTTTGGAAAACCAAGACCATCCTCTTCTTCCTTTGCTCTTCTCTTTGCATCCTCTATGGCATCTTGTTCAATTATTCTCTCAATAGCTTCATATCTTTAGCAGACCTTTTAACCACAGGGGTTACTCTACTGAGATCCAAACCTAAGATTTCACTTGCAAGGACCTCCTCTTCTTGCTTCCTTTTCCTTACCTCACCTCTAAGACACCCATCTACCTTTCTCTTTCCTTCTAGGTCTTCTCCATATTGATCAATTCTTGAGAACATGATGGATCTTGAGGTGCAGATAATGTTCTTTGATGCCATATCAAGTGATGCTGGAGGATATTTCCTTTTGAATGCCTCATCCTTCAATTGATAATCAAGCATGGGAGCTTTACCTTTAACACTATATAGCAGGCATCCTTTAGGACCAATGGGGTAAAATTGATGTATAGCTAATCTGAAGATATGCTCTTCAATCCCCTTGGGTAGATTTCTCCTCATCAGCTGCCCCCTTAGAGTTATATACATGTTCAACAAGTCCCAAACAAATTTCTTTTCTTCTACTTCAACAACTAGGACTAGCTCACTTGGCTCTCTGGCTATGGACAAGTTTGGACCATAAGAGATCCAATAACCTTCCTCTAATATTACACCTTCCACTTCCTTCTTATTATTTTCAGCCACAACAGGTTTGGGAGCTTGTAAATGTTGTTCCGAGAAAACATCCTCTTGAATCTCCACATCAGCCTGTAGATCCCTTACCACACTTGTGATCTGATTATTAGCTATGACTTGTTCCCGTTGGAGTTGTTCTTCCAGATCAACTTGTTCTTCCGGATGGAGTTGTTCTTCTGGATCAACTTGTTCACCCAGATGGACTTCTTCTTCTGGATCAACTTGTTCACTCGGATGACCCTCTTCCTCCTGATCAAGTTGTTCACCCGGAAGGCATTCTTCCTCCGGATTAACTTGTTCACCCAAATGGCCTTCATTCCTGTGAAAGATACTATATTTTGAATTAAAGCTAGCTTGACATGTGAATTGCATTTCAACGAATGACAATCTTACCTATCAGTGGGTTTAAAATATTGTCCTGCCTTTAACCGTTCAATTTCTTCTCCCTGAGCTTTGACAATCGCACATAGAGTTGCCAATTCAGATTCAAGTTGGGTATAGCGAACCGTCAATTCAGTTAGTGTCTTACTTCTCTCAACTGGTATGTTTCCAGTATCTTTGAGCAAAGATGAGCCAACAAGCCAACCTTGTTCTTGCTCACCACCCGTGGCTTCTTCGCCCCTGCGATTCCTATTGTCAATCAAAGGTTCCATAGGTGATATCCATTTTCTAAAAAAATATACGTGGATCTCTTATGACCCGTTTCATATCCCACTTTATATAAGCTATCTTCAAGGCGTGTTTGGGATTGCTTATTTAAGGTGAAAAGTGATTTTAGAGAAAAGTGTTTATTGGCTTATAACTTTTTGAGAAAGAGCTTTTAAAAAAAAATTGAATTAGCTTTTTGTGGTGGGAAAAGTCAATAAGTCAATAACTTGTTTTGAAAAAGTGTTTGGTTTAGCTTTTATATGTAAAATGACTAAAAGGGTTAAGTGGGTATAAGATTATGTGAGTATAAAGTTAAAATAATGGTATTATGGTAATTCACCACTTAAAAAGCTA
>JBCNJP010006126.1:0-10000 GCA_039602395.1 Deinandra increscens subsp. villosa
GAGACTGAAAGACTCCCAGTTGAAACTCGATTGACTGCATTCAGAAGAGCAAATGTTCAACCCTTTGATGTTGAAGAGAGCTGGTAAAACATCAGGAGTAACAAACTCATTGTTGTGTCCCTATTTAAAGATCCCACTCTTACTCAATTGGTTCAGTCATCACTGCCGATTGTTGGTAGATTACCTGCGCACATAAACATGGTAATACGGTTGTTGAAGGATGTAATCATCCTAAAGAAAAAGGCTTATGCCTAATCATTGAAGGATGTTGCCTTAACCAGCAAAGCAGGATTAGAAGATGAAGTGCTTAAAGAGCTAACAGAAAAAGAAGTGTTTGAAGCTGAAATTGGTGAAACCTTACAAGGTGAGAATGAGGCCACTGAGGAGCTTGTAATAGCTGATGATGAAGTTGAAGTCAACATGCCCGGTGTTGTTGAAGAATGGAATGTAGAAGAGATTATCTCTGCTGCTGTCATTCAACCGGAAGTTCAGCCTAAAGTTCAACCGAAAGATGAAACAAAGGATACAACTCAAACTTTGGTGTCAATGCACAACAGCCCACATGCAACTCATACTGAAGAAAGCCTTCAAGCGGAAAATATCAAAACTATGCTAAAGGTTGTCCAAACGGAAGAGTCATTGGCTCTATACAAAGCTGTGGATGCTGCAAGGGTTGATGCTGAAAATGAAAGGTTAGCCGGGGAATATCAAGAAGAGTTGGAGTTATTTTAGAAAAAATGGGTTGTTGAAAGCTTATTTGAGGAAACAAAAAGAAGATCTATGGAATGGAGGTTGAAAGATTACAGTTTGGAAGGAATGAATGAGAATGAGATGCAAAGTTTGCTTGTGTAAGGAAATGATTTTCTGAGTCAACCGGATCAAGACGAAGATTTCCGGTTGAAGTTATGTTCAAGCGGAAGAACGCTCAAACGGAAGCCTTGGTCAACCGGAAGCTCAACCGGAAGAACATTTCCGGGTGAACTCTTTTATCCAACAGAATAAAGAGTTCAACCGGAAAAGTACTGGAATATTACTTTTGCAGAATTCAGACCTGCAACAACTTTCATTCTTCCAAAGTCACATCCTAGCCGTCTCCTACTTATAGATAAATGCATTTTGCACATTTCCTCTTTTGTATGTTTACTAATGTTCTTTTAGTAAGTTTATTGTTTGACTTTTATATACGGTTAGATTAACCCGTATGAGATCAACGGCTGTAGTTGATCTCCTTAGTACTATTTATAGTTGTTAGCTAGTTCATTCACAAGTATCAGATTGTAACCCGTTTCAGTGCTTACACTTGTAACAGTTTGAACTTGAGTTAATGCAAATAGTACCGAGAAATTTATTATCTTGTGTTCACTAGTTTATGCAATCAATACAATCAAACTACAAGTATAAGTAAAACAAAGCTTAAGTAAAAACAAGTATGATACAACTTCATTCCGCATGGTTGTGATCTGCATGTAAAGAGTTCTTGTTCTGATTATTTCTCTGAGTAATCATCGGTCCTACAAGTGGTATCAGAGCCTTGGCTCTACACTTTGAAGACTTCTAGTGCTTCAAAGTTGATACTTTACTTGCTCACTTGAGTTTTTTACAAGCTTTTTCTGTTTTACAAACTGTTTTTCACAATGACTGACTTAACTCTTGGTTCACTAAATGGTAGCTCTAACAAACCACCAATTTTCACTCCTGATGACTTTGATACTTGGAAACTCAGGATGGAAGGTTTTGTTAGAAGCCTAGACAGACGCATTTGGAACAGGTTGACTGTAGGTCCTTATAGTCCAACTGTTCAATCTGCTGATGATGCCGAAGTGTACATACCAAAACCACTAGACAAATATGTTGAAGCTGATTATAATGAGCTTGAATATGATCACAAGGCCTACTGGACACTCCAGGCTGCATTACCCAACTCTATACTGGTAGGGTTTAAAGGGTATAAGACAGCAAATGGCTTGTGGAATGCTCTCAGTGAAATGTATGAAGGGTCTAGTGAGGTTAAGGAAAACAAAAAGGATGTTTTGAAACAAAGATATGAAAACTTCACTTACAAAACTGGTGAATCTATGACCAACCAGTATCTTAGATTTGTTTCACTTCTTGATGAATTGCAAAAGGTAGAAGTAACAATAGAACAGGCTGATGCTAACAGGAAGTTCCTGAGATCCTTACCTCCAATGTGGACTGTTTACACAGTAAGCATTAGGGAGTGCAAGGACCTCAAAAAGCTTAAACTAAGTGAACTCCATGGAGTCCTTAGTGCTTATGAAATGGAGCTTAATCTTAAGCAAAACAACTTTCTTGAGGCATCACCACAGTTGCAAACCACTGCTTTGGTTACAACTGATTTTCAACAGATCTCTAATTCCTCTCAATATCACTCACCCTCAGTCAATTTCAATGAGCCAACTAGATGCTCAGAGAGTTCTTCAACATTGTTTGACAACTCTCACTCTGCCTATGTGGCAACTGACTCATCTCAAGGATTCACACGTGAAGACTTGGAATGTATAGGGGCAGATGATCTGGAGGAAATGGACATTTTAACTCAAATAGCTATGGTTTCTGTAAGAGCCCAAAGGTTTTATAAGAGAACAGGAAGAACTTATAAAGGGTCAAAGGGATCACCAATTGGGTTGGATAAATCTAAAGCCAAATGTTATAATTGTCATCAACTTGGTCATTTTGCTAGGGAATGCAAGCAACCAAGGAGAGATGGACAGAATAACAACAACAATGTTCAACAGAGATCAAATCATGGAAGCAACAACAGCAGCAGTCAACAGAACATCAACAACAGCAACCAACAGCCAACACAACCAAAACCACTTGGAAATCAAAATGTGGTGGCAGCTGTAGCTAACCAGACTGAATGCTTTGAGTGGGAAGACTTTGTCACTGAGTTTGAGCCAATCAACCATGCTTTGATGGCCAAAGAAGATTCAACAGAACAGGTAAATGAAATTCCTGAAAAAGTCTTAGAAAATCTATGCAGCCCTGCATGCATAGAACAAGTGTCAAAGTACAGGAAACATAACACTGATCTAATTGATGAAGTTTCTAATCTGAATGAGTTGAAAAATTGCTTTAAGAAAACTGAAAATGCATACATCACCAAACTTGAAAATTTGAACAAAGAATTTGATGCATTGAAGCTGACTAACTCTATTTTGGAAACACAATTGGAAGATTTGTTGAACAAACTAACTGTTTCAAGACAAGAAACAAAAGATGCAAAAGCAGAAAATGACATTCTTGAAATTAAGTTAAAAGATGCTTTGTTCACCTGTGACAAATTCCAAACAGCTAACAAGAAAGCTGAGAAACTTTGGAATGGAGTAATGCACGGGAAAACAGGTATTGGGTACAACAATGTTGAACCACCCAAGGAATATTCACCTGTTATTGCTCCAATCCAAGCACTTCAGAAGGAGTGTGGTGTGAGTCTAACTGTTGATAGCACCACATGCCCTTCTTCTAAAACAATTTCTGTTGAATCATCATTAAGCTGTGAAGTCAAAGATGCTAGCACATCAGCATCTGTTGACCAATCCAAGGTTTTAAAACCAAAAGTTGCTTTTCCACCCCCAACTATTTATGAGCCCAAAGACTCAAAAGTTGGAGGAAAACTACCTGAGAAGCCAAAACCCAGTGAATCTGAGAGAATGGGTAAGATAACTTACCACCAGGTCACAAATGAAGATTCAGCCAAAAACACAAACACTTACCAAAGGAAAATGTTTGAATGTGTTTTCTGTGGTGAAAAAGGGCACATGGCTGCAATGTGCAAATTCAATCCTTTGAGCAAAACCCAAAATTTGTTAAAACCCAAAACTGTTCTTACTCAGAAAAGATCTACAGGAAAAACTTCACCTGTAAGAAGCAATACTTTGAAATATTTTGATACTGAGTCAAACAAAGTTTTAATTGGGAACAACAAAAATGGAAGTTTTTCAGTCTTAAAAATGAACAGGGTTCCGGCTGAACTTCAACCGGAAAAATTTTCAACCGGAAGTGAAGTTCAACCGGAAAACTCCAAATCACTGAGATCAGTTACTGCACCTAAACAACGACCCAGGGTTCAGTTTACTGATGAGTATGACCATTTTGAAGGTCATGGAAGGAGAAACCCATCTAGAGGCAAGACCACCTCTAGAGAAAATTTTGTGAAAAACAAGCACAACTCTCAACCGGAAATTCCCTCTAGTTCAAGTGGAAATGCCACTGTTGCATTTCACAGTGAGAGACCTAGCCAGTCAAACAAATTTCCAAATCCAAAGGCTAGAATCTCACCAGTAACTAGTGTTGATCAAACCTACATCTCACACAATGAGGTGCCAAAGGTTTTGACTAACAAACAAAAGAAATATAGGGAATACAGAGAGAGGAAAATTGCTGAGAGAAGGCTTAGCAAAACAAACAGGCAAGATCAAACAAGTGAACAGTCTGAACACTTGAACATTGATCAAGATGATCTGTTGAATGAGGATCCATTACAACATACTTTAGTACTTAAAGAGTACAAGTATTATGATGCTTCTGGCAAGCCCAAGACCTCAAAGGCTTGGGTTCCCTTTAGAAATTAATCAATTTTCTCTGTGTGTAGGTGCATAATAAAGGCCAACAAAGCCTATGGGTTGTTGATAGTGGATGCACTTGCCACATGACAGGAAATAAGCATGTATTGGAAAACCCCAAAAATATAAACGGAGGTCCTGTAGCTTTTGGGAGTGCAAAAGGACACATTACTGCACAAGGTGCTGTTAGTAATGGGAAGCTTACCTTTGATAAGGTAAATTTTGTTGATACATTGAATTTCAATTTACTTAGTGTCTCACAAATGTGTGACAAAAATTTGAATTTGATGTTTACTGAGAAAGAGGCAATAGTCTTAAAACCTGGTGTTAACATCCCTGAGGAACTTGTGTTACTCAGAGCACCTAGGAGAGAAGGACTATACATTTTGGATCTATCTGCTGCCACTCCAGCAAGTGGAATTGCATGCTTTATATCCAAAGCCTCAGTGGATGAATCTGACTTATGGCACAGGAGGTTATGTCATGTTAACTACAAGAACATGAACAGAATAGTGAATCTTGGCTTGGTTAAGGGTCTTCCTAACAAGCAGTTCAACTGTTCTGAACACTGTGTTTCTTGCCTCAAGGGTAAGCAACACAAGACCTCCTTCAAGCCAAAAACTGAGTCTTCTATCACTCAACCTCTAGAACTTTTACATATGGATTTGTTTGGTCCAACTAGAGTGATGAGTTTGGGAAAAAGGTCATACTGTTTTGTCATCATTGATGATTTTACAAGATATACTTGGGTGTTTTTCTTAAAAACAAAAGATGAAACTGCTGAATTGTTAAAAACACTAATTGTATCTTTGGAAAATCAAGCAAAACTGAAAGTTAAGACAATCAGAAGTGACAATGGCACTGAATTTAAAAATCATGTTTTAAATTCATTTTGTGAGGAAAAGGGTATTCTTAGACAATTTAGTGCTCCTCGAACTCCACAACAAAATGGTGTTGCAGAAAGGAGAAATAGGACACTAATTGAGGCTGCTAGAGCAATGTTGGCAGATTCTAAATTACCAGTGATATTTTGGGCAGAAGCAGTAAATACTGCTTGTTACGTCCAAAACAGGACTTTGATTGTTAAGGGTAAAAATAAAACTGCTTATGAACTTTGGAGAGGTAGAAAACCTAACATTTACTTTTTCAAATCATTTGGATGTCCTGTTACTATATTGATAACTAATAGGTTGTTACCTAAGTTTGCTGAAAAAGCAGATGAAGGATATTTTGTTGGATATTCTGGTGTGTCAAAAGCATTCAGAGTATACAATAAAAGTACCAAAATTGTTGAGGAAACCATTAATGTGACTTTTAATGAGAAATCTCTTAACAACTTTGTATCTCAACCGGATTGGTTATTTGATATAGATGCACTAACCTCTGCTTTCAATTTTACCATTGAGAAGCCTTTAAGTTCAACAGTGCAGGAACAGGAATATAAGCAGAATCACATGAGATCAGCTGAGAATATCTGGCAGATGAATACCAAGGGACTGCAAATGCAACCTAAATTCTTTTCATCAATCAGCACCAAGCCTGTGACACCTAACAATTCAAAGAAAGTCTCTGAAATTGTTATTGCTGATGCAGAAATTCATCCGGTTGAACTTCCGGTTGAAGTTCAAACGGATCCTGTGACAGTAGAATCTCCGGTTGACACTCAACCGGAAAACAATTTTTCAGAAAATTTTGAGAACAATGAATCCAATGATTCAACTGATGCTGGGTCAAATGAGTACAGTTTTGAGCATCTAATCTCAGATTCAGTTCCCAGTTCTCAAGAAGTCTCAGAACCTGTTTCACAAATCAACAATATTGAGTTATTACCTCAACTCAATATTCCTCACAATGGGAGAAGCCATGAATTCCCAATGTTTACTGATAGAAGAGTTAGCAAAAATCATCCAAGGGAGAATATTATAGGAGACTTGTCAGCTCCTGTGTTGACAAGAAGCAAGTCTATTGATGCAAACATTTGCCTACATGCTGCATTTCTGTCTCAAGAAGTACCCACAAAGATAAAAGATGCTCTAGAAGATGAAAGCTGGGTAGAGGCAATGCAAGAGGAATTGTTTCAGATCAATAAACAGAAGGTTTGGGAATTGGTAGACCTACCTGAAGGTGAAGAACCAATTGGCACCAAATGGGTATTCAGAAACAAGAAGGATGACAGAGGAATAGTGATCAAAAACAAGGCAAGACTTGTAGCTCAAGGCTACACACAGGAAGAAGGCATTGATTATGATGAAGTTTTTGCTCCAGTGGCCAGGCTTGAAGCAATCAGAATATTTCTTGCCTATGCTGCTTTCAAAAACTTTCTGGTATTTCAAATGGATGTCAAATGTGCCTTTCTGTATGGTCTTTTGGAACAGGATGTGTATGTCAAGCAACCTCCAGGCTTTGAAGACCCTCATCACCCCAACAAGGTATGCAAGCTCATCAAGGCTTTATATGGTCTCAAGCAAGCTCCTAGGACTTGGTATGAAACTCTTTCAAACTACCTCCTAGAGAATGGCTACAAGAGAGGAGCTATTGACAAAACACTTTTCGTGAAATCTGATGGTAAAGATACTTTGATGGTGCAAATCTATGTTGATGACATCATCTTTGGTTCATCCAATGCTGCCTTATGCAAAGAGTTTGAAGGTCTGATGCAATCTAAGTTTGAAATGAGTTCAATGGGTGAACTGAATTTCTTCTTAGGATTACAAGTGAAGCAAACTGCAAATGGAATATTCTTGAATCAGTCAAAATATATTCAAGATATGCTAAAAAGATTTGACATGCTGTCTGTTTCAACTTCAAGAACCCCCATCTCCACTTCCCACAAGTTAAACAGTGACTTAAGTGGAAAGCCAGTGGATGTTCATCTCTACAGGGCAATGATTGGTTCACTGCTCTATCTCACAGCTAGCAGACCTGACATCATGTTTAGTGTCTGTTTATGTGCTAGATACCAGTGTCAACCAAAGGAATCACACATGTTAGCAGTGAAGAGAATTTTTAGATATCTCAAAGGACAACCAAAGCTTGGGTTGTGGTATCCAAAGAATTCAGATTTCTCCTTCAAAGCTTACACTGATAGTGATTATGCTGGCTGCAATTTAGATAAGAAGTCTACTACTGGAGGATGCCAATTTTTAGGAGAAAGACTTGTGTCTTGGCAATGCAAGAAGCAGACCTGTGTATCTACTTCTACTGCTGAGGCTGAATATATTGCCGCATCAAGTTGCTGCAGTCAAGTCTTATGGATTCAGAATCAAATGTTGGATTACGGCATCAAGTTCATGGAGACTCCTATTCTTGCAGACAACAACAGTGCCATCTCAATCACAAACAACCCTGTTCAACACTCAAAAGCAAAACACATTGACATCAGGTACCATTTTATTAGAGATTGTGCTGAAAAACATTTAATTAGAATGGTTAAAGTTCATACAAATCAACAACTGGCTGATTTGTTTACCAAAGCATTTGATGAAGCTAGATTTTTCTATCTCATTAGTGCCATTGGTATGATGAACTTTGACTGATTAAACTATTTTCACAAACTCAATAAAAGAAACCATTTTGTGTCAAAGAGCCCGTCTCTTGATACAAAAAGAAAAAGAAAAAGAAAAGTTTCTGTATCAGTTAGACACATTTTCAATCATAGTCAGGTCATACTGTTAAACTATGATAACTGATACATGTAATTTTCAAAATCAAGTGTTTTTCTATCTTCCGGTTGAACTTTCCAGTTCAACACATCCGGTTGAATCTCAACCGGAAAGTCATCTTCAACCGGAAACTCATGTTTTGATCACACCATCCCAATTTCTGAAACTGATGAACGAAACAACAATTCTTTATTTGAAAGATCAGTTTAACTTTGAAAATTTTTCAAACGGAAATTTTATTTCCTGTTGACAATCTCAAACGGAAAAATTTTCAACCGGAAATCTGCCCGGATCAACTTTCAAACGGAAAGAAATTTTGTTGTGAGGAGAGAAAAATCTCCGCTTGAATCTCAACCGGAAAACTTTTGCTTTAAATGAATCATTTAATTTACCGGTTGAGGCACAAATTTTCAAGCGGATTGTGCATTTAAAGTGTTTGAATTTATTGCTCATGAAAATATCTGAATTAAATTCAAAAGACACGCAACAGGCGGTTGTACTATACAACCACCTGTTGCGTGTCTTTTGAATTTAATTCAGATATTTTCATGAGCGATAAATTCAAACACTTTAAATGCACAATCCGCTTGAAAATTTGTGCCTCAACCGGTAAATTAAAATGATTCATTTAAAGCAAAAGTTTTCCAGTTGAGTTCAAGCGGATTGTGCATTTATCCGATTCGCACGCCCTGTGCCCCTGAATCAGCACGCCCCTGTGGAACTGTCCCTCTTACATGGCAGGGCCCGTGCGATGTAAGAATCTCGATTCCGGAAGATCTCGCTGAGTCAGCACGCCCCGTGCCAAACTCCATAACCTGCCTAGAAATACCGGCCTCCTCCCTCATTTAAAAACCGCTCAATTCTTTTCTTTCTCTCCTTTGTATTGAGTCATTTGGTATTTTCGAGTCTTGTAATCAAGTTTATAAAAACTCTAACTCAAGTAAGAATTTGTAAGCTTTTGTCAATGAAATCTTCTCCTTCTCTTAAGCAAATCATTAAAGCCATGTTTGGCTAAACTCTTATAGTTACTTGGGAGGTAACAAACCTTTGGTAAGTTGGTTAATGACCTTATAAGCTCGCTTAAGGTGTGTCTAATGACTTTATGAAAAATCTTTTTTATTGAAAGTTTATTATTGATTTTCTAAATCAAACGTGCTCTACGTATCACAGACCATTGGGGGAGTCGAAATCCCAAAGGCCGGACCTGTGACACCCAGTCGAGGGACGATAAATGATCCTTTAAGGTGACTTGCGCCCCATGCTACATGATACGTTCGAGGTGCTTATGTCTATGTAAGCAAACTCGACTGTCACGCAAGTGCAGGCTGAAAGTATTTGGTTGGGAATGGGGGTTAGTAACATTTTGTCACTTCACGGAAGCCGAGATGGTACGTATTTGTGAACTTGGCTCTGGTTACGCTGGACGTACATGCGCGAGAGCGGTGTACGAAAGAAACGGACCTTAGTCCCTTAAAAAGATAATTTTCATAATAAAATAATCCGGCACGTAGGGTTGTTCCCCTGCTGGTTCATGACGGCGTGTCGAGTACGATAAGTCGGCCGATTTGAGGGACCCCGTAACTAAGTGGCATTATACCACTATATTTATTCACTAACAGCACAGCTCCTCGGGGTTTGTACTCCTCGTAGACGATCACCTGGGAAAGTAGTGATACTAGATTTGAGGCTGAGAGGCGATCTAGTTGCCTGCTAGTGAATAATCTTTAGAAGGTCTATAAATACTCGTTCAAC
>JBCNJP010006130.1:0-18146 GCA_039602395.1 Deinandra increscens subsp. villosa
TTACTCGACTAGTCCAGGTGATTGCCGGTATGTTTGTCCGCTTTAAACTCAAACCCGTTTAATCCCAACCGAATGCGTCATGCTTAATATAGTACAATATTACCGTCATGTTTAATTGTCCCCACACCCAAGCGTACACAGCAAAACCTACCCAACCTCAGAGTTTATTGAGGATTCACAAACCCCCAGCTTGAGGAACCATGCAATACTGCTATGACTACCACTTATTTTCATTAACCATCAATTGGTGATCAGGTCGGCCGCTAAGCGCGCAAAGAATACCAACTGAGTGATTATTTTTCATTTTCTTTTCTTTTTCATTCATTTTTTTATTTCTTTTTCATTTCTTTTTCTTTTCTTTTTATTATGTGGTGTAGTCATGACAGCAGAGACATGGCGTGTGAGAGAGTGAATACTAGGTAATTACCACTCTCAACCCATTTTTGCCGGGACTCAGTCTTTTAAACCATGCAACCTGGGATGGGAAACTAAACATATATATCTTTTAAGTTCACTGCACTTTCATTGGAGGTCATAAGTTTAGGTCGAGCCTACCGAGCATATCACCGTGGAGCTTGCCTTTCACTTCCGCCTTGCGCGTGTCAGCCATCTCCAACCCGGACATTCATTTTACTTCCCCTAAACTTCTCAAAAACAAAACACAAACAATTAAAAATTGAAAAGCACACTATTTTTGAGGGGTCAACTTTTTCTTCATCTTTACATTTCTTCCCTTTGCTTTTTGATTTTTAATGTCACAATCTTGTGAACATCATTTTTTTTATTATTATTATTTATTATATTTTTTATTTTTATTTTTCAACCACACACCAAATGACTTGTGTTGTGAAATCGAACACCAGGGATTGTTTTCGAGTTGATTCCGACCATGCACATGTGTTTAAAACCGGTTAAAACCAACAACAACCCATTTAACCCTTTCAATCCAGTTTTTGCGAAAAACCCGAGACTAAAAACTTAAAAACTTAACAAATTACGCAACCAAAATGTAAACCAAGACCGTCAATCGAAGCGCAATCAAGCAACCTACCTGTAACTTCAAAAATCACGAGTAGCAGTTCGTTATCCAGAGAAAAATTAACGAAAAACTAGGTAATTTGTGAGTTAGGGTTTTCAGAGAAAAATTAGAGGTGGTCCGCGGGTTATGCAAACCCCGGATCAGATTGATCTATTTATACCTAATGTGGTCCGCCGGGCGTACCATATGGTCCGCCGGACCACATTAAAGACCATTTTACCCTTTAGCTCTTAATTCTCACATTTTGCACCCGAACCTTCACCGTTTTCAAATTTTAAAACATGATGAGCTGACTTTAGCATCGATTGTGGTTCTTTCATCAATAATGAGCCATATCCAAATTCAGTCGATCGAAAATAAAGCAGAATAAAAATCTTTTTGACTTTTATCAAATTTATATCAAAACACATCCAAAATCTTTTTGATTTTCCGAACTTATGCTAAAACTCACCAAAAATCTTTTTGAAATTTTCTGATATAACAACAATATGAAAACAAAAAATTTATATGCGATAATTTATGTTTTTGTGAGAAAAATCACAACGTGAGATCATATCAGTGAGATGCACTTAACACATTTCAATTTCAATCTATTCAACATGCAAGTCAAGCAGTTCACGAATACAATATTTTCATGTTTATTTCAGTCAAATCAAATCAATGTTTACTGCTTTCTGATATGAATTAGGTATATTTATCATGTGTAGAAGTCATGGTACCCACAAATTCAAGCAATTTGAGAATCTGATTTATTCTCTTTTTGTCTATTTTCATTTTTCTTTTATTCATCCATGAATATTTACAGATTTAAGTCATTCGTTGTGTTTCATGCAAAAAGAAAACAGAACCCTAAACAAACAACAATCAGGTCGATCTTTCGATACGCAGAGAAAGTCCGATTTTTTTGGAAAATAAAAAAGTAAAAACAAGTTGAAATTGTATAACTCAACAACAATCAGGTCGGTACTTCCATACACGCAGAGAAAGTCCGATGAGTTACACGAAACACCAAGAAAAATAAAGCAGAACGTCAAACGAACAACGATCAGGTCGATCTTTCGATATGCAGAGAAAGTCCGATCGTTTGACAAAATAAAGAAAATCAAACAAGTTTAAATCTTTCAAAAGAACGCATGCATACACTAGATTACTTATTTATTATGTTTTTGCATTTTTCCTCTTTTTATCAAGATTACTCAAACACAAGAACTATGTTACACCACTGATTTCAAGCAAACATTATCTTTATATCATACTAGCAAATATCAGATATTGATCAACACATTCAATGAAACATACAAGAACCTACAGCCTTTCAATCTAGTTTATCCATGGTCAATAACATTCACCGATGTACCATCATTTCTCACAAGATTGGATCACATTTCTCAATTTTGTATTTTTCAAATTTGTTTTAAGGTTTTGGATTTTCCAACTTTTTTTTTATGCTTTTTCATGTTTCAATACAGAAAAACACACAATTCACACTATTTTTGTATTTTTCATATTAATCTCCCCCCTAAAAAGCAGAAAAATAAAGAAAAACATTAAAAACGAAAAATTGATCAACTGAATTAGACGGCATCCAGCTTTATAATCCCATTAATTTGCAACAAAAATTTAAAACGAGTTTTGTCAAAAGCTTTGGTAAACAAATCTGCTCGTTGAAAATCTGTATGAATCTTTTGCAAATCAATTAATTTCTTTTCGTAGCAATCTTGGATGAAATTATATCGGATATCAATGTGCTTAGTTTTGGAATGCTGAACGGGGTTTTTCGTGATCGAAATAGCAGCTGAATTATCAATAAAAATCAGGGTGGTTAAAAAATTCAAACCATAGTCGCGAAGCTGCTGTTGTATCCACAAGACTTGCGAGCAACAACTAGACGCAGCCACATATTCTGCTTCGGCAGTAGAAGTTGCAACCGAGGTTTGCTTCTTGCATTGCCAAGAGACCAATCACTCCCCAAAAAATTGACATCCAGCGGTAGTTGATTTAAAATTGATCTTGCACCCACCATAATCCGAGTCAGAGTAGGCTGACAACTCAAACTTATTATCATTAGGGTACCAGATACCAAGATCCGGATTACCCTTCAAATAAGCAAAAATCCGTTTGATCGCCAGCATATGTGAAGCTTTCAGAGCCGCCTGATACCTAGCACACAGACAAACAACAAACATTATATCAGGACGAGATGCGGTTAAATACATTAAAGAACCAATCATAGCTCTAAACAATGTCGGATCTACAGATGCACCGGATTCATCTGGTTCGATACCATGTGAAACCTGAATTGGAGTACTAGGAATCCAAACATCGCCAACCTTGAATCGAGTCAACACATCAGACACATACTTTGATTGATGCAAAAATATGCCTTTAGCAGACTGTTTAACATGCAGACCCAAGAAGAAACCCATCTTTCCCATTGAGCTCATTTCAAACTTTGTTTGCATAACACGCTCAAACTCTTTGCATAAACTGTCTTTTGTGCTACCAAAAATAATATCATCAACATAAACCTGAACCAACAACAAATCTTTCCCGAACTTCTTAGAAAATAGCGTACAATCCACTGTGCCACGCTGAAAACCATTGTCGAGCAAGTGAGTTGAAAGAGTCTCATACCAGGCCCTGGGAGCCTGATGAAGACCATATAAAGCTTTGTCGAGCTTGTACACTTTGTCAGGAAAGTCTGGATCATAAAAACCAGGTGGCTGCTTCACATAAACCTCTTCTCGAATCTTCCCATTCAGAAATGAACTCTTGACATCCATCTGATACACTTTAAATCCGTGATGTGCCGCGAAGGCAAGAAATATTCTGATAGCTTCAATACGTGCAACAGGAGCATAAACTTCATTGAAGTCAATACCTTTTATTTGGGAAAAACCTTGAACCACCAATCGTGCCTTGTTTCTGACAATGACACCACAATCGTCTTTCTTACATTTAAAGACCCACTTTGTGCCACACGGTTCTTTTGAGTCCTTGGGTAAATCTACAAGATGCCAAATGCCTAATTTTTGAAATTGCTGCAACTCTTCTTGCATTGCTTCTACCCAAGAAGCATCCTCCAATGTTTTAGCAACATTAGAAGGTTCTACCTGAGATAGAAAACATGAGTGAAACACTTCATTCTGAACCCCAGATTCTCTGATTTCAGTAATCAAAGCATCCACATTTTCGGATAACTGGTGTCGTGTACGAACCCCCGAAGACGGATCTCCAATTATATTCTCGTGAGGATGAATATTATGAATCTGAAGAATTCTTGAATCAACAACGACCTGAATATCGTCCAAATTTGTTAAAGATGCCTCTGCCACTTCTGAACTTGATAAATCATCAATCGGTAACGAATTCGGTACAGAAGAACTTGTATTTGGCAAAGAAATTTGATCATCTACAGATGTAGATTCAGCTTCATGAAACATACATTCATCATCATCAGAAGAACTCATAGTGTCCAGACTAGAAGCACTCTGACTAGACGAAGAAACAGCAGTTGTAGCGCTTGAAAGCTTTGGAATCCATGAACCTGGACCAGGAGTTGTCAATGAATGTAGCATAGCAGCTAAAATATCAGGATCCTCCTCTTCCTCAGATCCAGATGATGCAACCTTGAACGAATCAATTAGAGACTTATAATCATAAGACTGAGCATCAGCCGATTTGGGATGTAGAAAAGTATGCTTCTGACAGTCTACATTCACATGATTCTCAATTGTCTTGGAAGACGGAAAGTAAACACGCTTCATCGGATGATGATATCCAACAAAAACACCCTGAACAGCTTTTGAAGCAAACTTCCCACCTTCTTTGAGAACCGTGCAAAGACACCCAAACGGTACTAAGAAATTCAAATTAGGCTTCCGACCTTTAAGTAATTCATAACTTGTTTTATTGAATCTCTTGACAATCAAAACATGATTGAGCACATAACATGCAGTGTGAACAGCTTCGGACCAAAACTTTATTGGTAGATTTGCATCAGCCAACATGGTTCTAGCCGTCTCAATCAAAGTTCTATTCTTCCGTTCAGCAACTCCATTTTGTTGCGGAGTATACGGCGCACTTAATTCATGAACAATCCCAAGTGAATCACAAAATGCTGCCATCTTAGCATTCTTAAACTCAGTTCCATTATCAGTACGAATGCGACATGTTTTGTGCTTATACATTGATGGAAACTTGGATAACAGCTTCCGAATTTGATCAGGAGTTTCATCTTTTGACGCTAGTGACACCACCCATGAGAATCGAGAAAAGTCATCCGTAATAACCAAACAATAATAACTACCCTCAATGCTTCGAACATTCACAGGACCAAAAAGATCCATATGAAGTAGCTCTAAAGGAGTCACAATCGAATTTAAACGTTTAGACGAATGAGACTTTTTCTTTTGCTTACCTTTCTTACAGGACACACAAACATCATGTATAGAAAATTTATTCTTTGATACGCCTTCAACCAGATTATGATTTACCAAATAATTCATTTTCTGGTAATTGATGTGTCCCATACAGCGATGCCACATGATGGATTCTTTTTCTGTAGCCTTAGAAATAAAGCATGTAGCAGAAACCGCTGAAGAAGTCTGATTCATGTTCAACACATATAAGTCACGAAATCGAGAAGCTCGTACAACAATCCAATCATCAGGAATTTGGATTCCAGGTTTCAAAATTAAGCACTCAGAACTTGTGAAAGCAGCAGTGTACTGCTTATCACAAATTTGAGAAACACTCAGCAAATTGTGTTGCAACTCTTGCACAAATTGGACCTTGTCAAATGTGATCTTCTCATTACCCAAATTTTCCCTCACCGGTAATCTTACCCCCTTTATCGCCAGAAAATGTAACATTTCCTCCTTGAATAGGTTTAACATCTGATAGCAAGGAAATATTACCCGTCATGTGTCTGGATGCTCCACTATCAACGACCCAAAAGTTGTTAACAGCTGGCTTTCGAGCACCCTGCACATGTTAGAAGATAATTAGTGAGCATCTGGACCCAAGCTTTCAGCTTTGGGTCGACCGGTGTCTTCTGAAAAGTCCTTAGTGGCTTTTGAAGTCAATTTAGGCAGCCACTTTTGCCTTAACCCAGAAACAGATGAGTCTGTGGTAACATTACTTGAAGATGAACAATCAAATGATTGTTGAGTTTTGAAAAATTTTCCACATTTGAAAAATTGTTTTGTGACCACTTTGTCATCGACCTGTTTTGGCTCAGAAACATTTTCAGATTATTCTAAACTAACAGCGGAAGCTCTTTTCTTAGCCAAAACCGGACAACGTTTTCTTAGATGACCCTGTTGATGACAATGATAACACCTCCTACGATCAACAAAAACTGCAGGACAGTTACCTCCTGATTCAGTTGAGGTGTTACCATCAGTCATATGTTTAACCACTTAACTTGGTTTCTTAGCCCTAAATCTCCGAGATTTATGCTTTGGAAGTTGTTTAAACAAAGGACCAATATAACCATATTGATTATAAAATTCATACTCATCAACTCCACAGTTTTCAGAATATCTTTTGGATTCACATTTGCTTTTGTTGTTTTCAAACAAACCAAAATCTTGTTCATAATGACCAAAGTCATCATAAAAATCATAATCCTCACAAAAACCGTATGATTCATAGTCAAAACTGTTTGATTTAGCAGAAAATTGACCATCGGAATTATAAAAATTCTTAGGTGAATACTTTTAAGTTTTTGACTTTGATGAAAATTTCTGAACTTTTGGAGTGTGAGTCTTGACAGAATTCTGATTATCAGAACTAGTTCTGAGTTTCAGCAAAGAACCAGTTTTCACATTTTCATGATCAGACACACATTTTTCATCTGAATCAGCATAAAACACTTTGGAAACTTTTTTTGGATCAACACAACATAATGGAAATGCTTCATCCAAAAATATGGTATCACTACCTTTTAGAAAATACATTTTCACTTTCTTAGACGATTCACCAACTTCAGTTTTACCTTTCTGTTTGTCATTAGAATTCCCAAACTTGACATTTTTCTTGTGTAAGAGAATAATTTGTGGCTTGTGTATTAAATCATCATCTGGCGGACTATTTTGAAGGCCTATGTGATAAAATAAGTGTAAAATAGTTGGGTCTTCATTGTATTGGGTCATTGGGCCATTTTGGACATGTTAGGGCCCAATTAGAAAGAATTTAAGGGGTGTTTAGTTGGCCTGTTTAGTCAAATCCAAAAATTAGGTTTAAGATTTGTTTATCTATATAAACAAATCTTAATACTCATATTAGGAGCTAGCTAGTTGAGAGAGATACAAAGGGGCCTTTCGGGTTGTGTCAAGCTAGTGTACCAGACGATTATTAATCGTGTGCACTTTGTTCCAGGTTTTATTATTTTAATTATTGTGTTCTTCGATTTCTATTTCTTGCATCTTGAATCACTCGATTGACTGGATTCCGCACACTCAATCGTGTTAAGAACCGTTTTCGGGACTTACAATTGGTATCAGAGCCAAGAAACTTTGTTTCGAGACTCTCACGATATCCGATTCAATGTTTTTGGTGTTTTTCAGTTGGAGTCTTTGGGTAAATTTACACTTGTCCCTGCGTTTTGGTGTAGGTTATTAGGGTTCCTTTATTCTGGTTTAGCTCGTGATAAAGAAAGCTAATTGCCGTTTTGTTTAATCTTGACATTTGGTTGTTCGGTTACTTTTTCCGATCTTTGTCTAAAAATTATATAATTAAAACATTGATTGTGATTGATTCGCTGACATCTTTGTTTACGTGGAAAGCAATCTTCCAATTTAATGAAAGTATTAAAAGTGTGGTCAAAAATAGTTTTTGTCAACCTTGGTGTTCGTCAGGGAGTCAAATAGGTTTTCGGTCGTCATATGAGATATCGGCTCAGTTAAAATTGGTCTACGGTCTCTAGTTGGTTTTCGGCTGAATTTTTCTTTTGGTTTGAGTTGAAGGTTTAGCGGCAAATTTGTATCTGATACATTGAAGATCCCATATTTTACGATTGTGCCATTGTGATTCCGAATTTAAGTCATGGAGAAATTTATGTTCACAATAATTTCGAAGTTTTATTTCATTTAAAATCTCGTATACTTAATTTGAAAGTTCAAAATTACGAGATTGCCATTGGGATTAATTGAAAGAAGTGGTTCACATTAACTGGTTTCTTAAGCGATAAACGGCCACTCATTTTAAGTTGGTGCAAATTATTTTGAACGGGGTTTTGATCGTTGAATTTTTCTGCACCTTGTGGAGTAATTCATTTTTATTTTCAAATTATTTGTTCCAAGTGTTTCAAAGGTGTTTCTAATGTTTTCTTCTGTGAGTTTCGTGTGATTATTGTGCAGGTTACAAGTGTTGCAGAAGCAAGAAGCCCGTGTTCTATAAGCCCTTCGATCGAAATCTGTGGCTTTGATCCTTATTTCGATCGAATTTTTTGGCTTTTCGACCCTTCTGGATACTTTTCGATCGACTTCTCGATCGAGAGTACTTCCCGGTTCCGCTCTTTTCGATCGGAAAGTCCTTTCGTGACTTTTCGATCAGGTCCGTTTCGATCGGAAAGTCCCTTCGTGACTTTTCAATCAGCTCCGTTTCGATCGGAAAGTCCCTTCGTGACTTTTCGATCAGCTTCGCCTTTCAATCGGAAAGTCCCTTCGTGACTTTTTGATCAGCTTACTCTTTTTGATCGAGCCGAAACTCTGCCCGATAGAAAAGCAGTATTTCCGATCCAGTTGAGGCTTTGCGGTCCAAATTTGATCTAGAAGCTCTTCCAAAGAAGTTCATGGCGCATATTCTACCAGGCACCACTGCACCCGATGAGATATGTTGCAATCCCAACTGTGAGGCTAAAGAATGGGAACGCAAATTCATTAATGAAACCCTAAATCGTGCATTATCTGATAGAGACCTTAGGGAGTCCAAAAGTAAGACCAGAATATTTAAAGAGAAACTTGAGGCTATTCAGGTAGATGTTAAGAATCTTCAATCTCAGGTGAGTGATAAAAGCACATATCTTAGGCTTGCTAACGCTAAGGTAGAAGAGCTAACCAAGGAGGTTGAGGAACAAAGAGCAAAACTTGACACTTCCCAATCTGCCCTTGAGAAACATCAAGTGATACAAAAGAAAATGATGGATTCTCATCATGCTTTATTCAAATCTGAAGAGTGACTCGAGCAGGTAAAAGAAACATCTGGCCTCGGGGATGGAAATTTTCCTCCCCCATTGCAACATGAATACATAAAAGTGCCCCAAACTGCAGATGAATTGTTAAAAGAGTCCCAGAATGAAGCAACCATGGTATATGGGCCTCAACCAGCACATAAAGATGAAAAGACAGCCACTGAAGCAACTCAGTCTAATAAAACTACTGAGTGTGCAAGTTCATGCTCCAGTGAGGTGAAGAGAGCTGATGAAGAAAAGTTGGTTCCTTATCCAAAGATCGAGACTCCTTATTCCAAAGTTGTGGATGAGGTAAAGCGGGAACGAGTGGTGATGACTACAAGGCCCAATGGTAAGATCTTCATGACAACTGGGTCTATGTTCATTCTGATTGAAGGAGAAGAGCGACCCTCATTCACCACTAAGTTCAAAGGCTTGGGTCATGATGGTGGTTTATCATCTCACATTAAGAGCATAAGGCCCAAGATCACCATCAAGCCTCCAACTTCTATTCCTATCAAGATTGAATGGCCCAAGATGACAAACAAGTCTCCAGTTTCATTAGTAGGCTCATGCAGTTGCAGTTGTAGAAATGCTGCCTCGACATCAAAGAATACATGGAGCACAAGAACTGAAGCTTCAAGGAACCAGTCCACAGTCAACCCAAGATCTGCAAACGGGTCAAAGATGCAGACACAAGCAAATGGTGCTCCACCTCAGCAACTAAAGAGAAACGGTTACACGTCTGACTTCTATCTAAAGAAGCAGACTTGTTTTAATTGTGGCAATCTTGGTCACATTGCCCGAAATTGTCTCTATCGCCCCTATGAGCCATATTATCCGCAAAGTCGGAGTGTTTCGTCTCAGGATTCAATAAAGTCTAAGCCAATGAAGGTGCAACCACCTAAGGCGATGAAGACTGTTTCTCCTAAGATAAAACCCTCTGATCAACATTGGGGCGCTGCCAAAGAGCAGAGAAAAATTTCAAATAAAAAATATGCTTTTCTAAATTATGAAAATTTTCATAAAAAGGTGAAGAAACCAATTTCAAAACAACACAATGTTAAAAAACCTAAAGTTGCCCCTCCAAAGGTAGCTAAAACTGTTTTGAGAAAGAAACCTGAAATGAAAAAGGTTGAAAAACCTAAAGTCACTACTCCAAAAGTGACTAAAACAACTTTCAAATCACCTAGAATTTGGAAACCAAAATCAAAGGCAGTTGCAACTCAAATTCCTGATTTTTTAAAGGGCATGTGTTTAAACGAAGTAACTTTCGTTGATTCATCAGGTCTACCCAGAACCACTATGGCCTGGGTTCCATTGGCTAACTGATCTCTCACCTTGTGCAGGAACAGTCAAGGAGGACTTTCATTAACCTTGTTTGCTTGTTTGTGATAGTGATTGTTCCAGGCACAGGAAAGGAGGCATCTCTTCACTTCATGACATGCAGATCTTTATGGGGGGTATGTTTCCTTATGAGAGGTAAATCTGAAAAAAAATCAGCAAGGTACTGTCTGAATTGTTTGGTTCTTGGCTAATTATTTGTTTCAGAAAATTTTTAAAAGATAAACTTTGAAGGTTAGCTTGGCCAGTTTTAGTAGATATTTAGTGATGTGTCTGTGTGTCAATAATAAAAAATAAATAAATAAAATAAATAAAATAAATAAATAAATAAAAAAAATAATTAAAAAAAATAAAAAAAATGTGTGTTGATTTTAAAAATCAAAAAGCAAGGGGAAAAATAGAAAAGATGAAATAGTTGACCCCTAAAAAATTGTGCTTTTTAATTTTTAATCTTTTGTTTGTGTTTGAGAAGGCAGGGAAGTGAAATATTTCCGTTCTCAGAATAACTGACACGCGTAAGGCAAAAGTGAAATACATGATCCAAGGTGATGTGCTCGGTAGGCTCAGTTCCAAAAACAAAGGTATGGGTCACAACACTTAAAGATAAAGTATGTCATTTGACGGGAAACACACACTTAGGTTAAGTGCTTGTTCTATTTGACTGCAAAATTGTTCCCGATACACACGCCGGACTCCAAAGTGTTGAATTGAAAATCTCAAAAAGTCGGCGTCCCCTCTGTTTTGTGTGAGCAAAGATCTGGGGATGTCAAAGCCGTCAGTTAAGTCTTGCCTTTGCTTTGCGTGAGTAATGACCTGGTGTAGAATGATTGACGTGTTAATCAGATTTTCCTCTATTTTGCGTGAGCAAAGACGTGGTTAGTCTGGATTAACGTGCTTGCAGATCACTGTATATAATTTACACCCCAAAAGATGCCAATGTGCACAACAAAAGAGACCCTCTAGCGTTCAAAACCCTTTAGCCCTGACTTTGTGACTAGGCTTATGTGTTTGATGAAAGGTTACCACCTAACTGATAAACGCCTCTAAGTTGAAATCATACAAGTCTTTGTATATTATTCCTATCTCTTTTATGATTTGTTCTTTCTCTTCTCAACCAAGTCTCGAGAAAAGATTCAAAACTCTGGATATGGGAATGTGAAAATATGTGGTAGGGAATGATCAAGCTTGATAGACTGCACATATTAATTACCTAGGATTTGTGTGTGACTGTCGGATGTTCATAATTAAGGCACCTAAAAGATAAATAAGTGACAAACAGCCGGGAAAATGAGGAACATGGGTTTAAGAAGGACCAATATACTGGTTATCTCCTGGACTTGTTCGAGTAACAGATGCTGAAAAGGGTTCCTCAGTTTAGACAAAGACGGTTTGATCCCAAATAAAACCTTCTCGTTTAGAAATTTGGTATGTTTGCTTTATTTTTATTTTTATTTTGAGTCATCTTAAGTTTTTATTATTTATTTTTCAACCATGGCCAGGTTAATTAAATGTTTTAATAAGTTTTATGGGTTTTATGCAAGAATGTTTCACTCCTCCAAAATCTCAAGGGGAGATAATGCGAAGAGTCATCGGGTTCAGGGGAAGTATTTAAAGGAAACTCTTAATCAATGTTAGGGTTTGTGGTTAAGAATGTTGTTCTCCTGCTAACCTAGTAACCAGGTATCATTTGCTGGTTAGTGTTTGTGTTTGTTCCATGTTGTGCTTGACAGGTTAAGTCAGAAAAAGACAACTCATGGACAAGAAGGTCAAGGAATCAGTTGTCCAAAGCAAGAACTATGCTGACTGATCAAGTTGAAGAACCAGCCGGAAAAGGACTTACCCTATGCTTAGGGGAAGTTTGTTGGTTGTTCAAGTAAAGCTTTCAAAGACTCAAAAGACACTGTTCGCATGTTGAGGGGAAACTAAATGAAGAAAAGATGCAGTCACAACAAGAAATTCAAGAATGCCAAGACAGAGGTTTTCAAAATTTATCCTTTGAAGTTAAGTCAAGACAGTTACTGATGATTCAGCAAGGAATCAACAGTTTTTAAAAAGGAGCAAGTATTTGAGAATCCTCCTCTCATTACTTGGTCTTCATTGTAGTTCAAGCTGATGCTGATAAAGAGAGAGAGAGAGCCATCAATCATCCCACATGCTGCCCAATGAAGATTGTTAAAGAAAAGAATCTTCATCAATCCATGATCAAGCCAGGGAGAAGACTGCAAGTCTGAAGATTGAAAGTAGAAGACATTTAATATCACAAGCCAAGGGGAAGCTTGTAAGGGAATAATTTGTGGCTTGTGTATTAAATCATCACCTGGCGGACTATTTTGAAGGCCTATGTGATAGAATAGGTGTAAAATAGTTGGGTTTTCATTGTATTGGGTCATTGGGCCATTTTGGACATGTTAGGGCCCAATTAGAAAGAATTTAAGGGGTGTTTAGTTGGCCTGTTTAGTCAAATCCGAAAATTAGGTTTAAGATTTGTTTATCTATATAAACAAATCTTAATACTAATATTAGGAGCTAGCTAGTTGAGAGAGATACAAAGGGGCCTTTCGGGTTGTGTCAAGCTTGTGTACCAGACGATTATTAATCGTGTGCACTTTGTTCCAGGTTTTATTATTTTAATTATTGTGTTCTTCGATTTCTATTTCTTGCATCTTGAATCACTCGATTGACTGGATTCCGCACACTCAATCGAGTAGTGATATCGTGTTAAGAACCGTTTTCGGGACTTACATCTTGTCGTTTTGTTGAACTTTCCGATGTTTCTTTTGATTGACCTTAGAAACTTCATCAGGATGTCGAAATCCGATGCCATTAAACTTGGCTGATTTCGGTGTAGGTACCGGAATTGAGTTCACATCCGGTGTGGTGGTGTTACTTATAGTTACAGACTCACGTTCAAAAAACAAATCAGGACCTTTTGTAAACATTGTAATTTCAAATTCTTTCATTGTTTTTCCAGTTTCAATGATTTTCTAAGCAACCTCTAAAGGTGTAAGTTTTACATTCACCGAAACACCAGAGTCGGTTTTGGACATCAGTTTGACAGGCTTTCTCTTATGAGTGCCCGTGGATTTATCAGATGCACCCTCAGCAAACATAGAATAATCAAACACAACAGCTGGTTTAATCTCAGGTTCAGTTGGTCCTTTGCCATGAACAATCGGTGGAGGAACTGAAGTGCACCCTGATTCTTTGAGCACATCTTTTAAATTTTCATCTTTGCAAAGGAAACTTGCAAAGGAAGATGAATTCTTGAAATTTTCTAATTGTCTTTGAAGATCTAATATCTCAATGTTTAATTCAGAAATTTTAGAATTTGCTTCTGCAAGCTTTTTCTCACAAAAAATATAATCTTCAGTTTTGTTATTTAACTCAATTTTTGTGCTCAGAATCACGGCATGCTCACTTTTTAATTCAGCTTTAACAGCCTCCCACCTTTGTTTGTAAATGGTGACATTTTCTTCTGCTAACATGTATTTATCGTAATACATAACTTTCTCAGCAGAAAGTTCTTTCAATTGATTAGCAGTTGTCATGCAAAATTCACAGATATTAGAGTTAACCTGAATATCAGCCATAAAGGCTTGATGACCCTCAGCAAAGAAGTCTTCTCCCGGAAGATCAGGATCATCTTCAGCTGCTACATTTCTTTCTTCAGTGCATAGAAAGGCAGACTCATCGGGACAATCTGCAGCCCAGTCATATGCTTCACCGGTTTGAGAGAGCAAAGATTTAGAATCGGAGTTTAATCCACCAGTAGTTGAATTTGAACTTGATGGATTACCATTGCTTCCTGATGCTTTGTTACTTTGTGCAGCATATTTCTGATATAACTTTGAAGTCTCCTGTTTCTTTGCCGAGTTACATTCTTTTGCGAAGTGACCATAATTTAGACAATTGTAACATCTGACTTTGGATTTATCAAATCCAAGTTTACCTTCGGGATTGAGATCTTTTCTGCCTGTTCTCTTCATAAACTTCTTACCTATTCTGACAATCATAGCCATAGACCAATTGATATCCATCAATTCTAAATCATCTGGGTCTATTTGTTCATAGTCTTCATCGGTCAATTCAGCACTAGTCAACTTTCCTGTTATAACTCCATCATATGACGAAACCATCGCTGAAAATAGTGCAATAAAATCATTTGTTGTTTTGGTTGAAAAAGCACTTTGATTTAATGTTGGAATAGAGGATGATTGACTTGAATAAACCGGGTATGTCACTGCAGCTTTTTGAGTAAAAGTGTCACTTGAAGAACCCCGAGACATATTTGTTTGACCACTTGATGTATTTTCCACATAAAATTCAGTCGTCGGCGGATTTGAATTAGCTTTCGCTTTTGCATGCATAGTAGATGCATTCTCACCAAAATATACACTAGGATTTTGAACTTGAGCTGGTTGAGTTTTAACTCTTTTCATATCTAATTCCCGAGCCAGCAAGTTTCTTGTCAGATCATCATAAGTAATGTCATCAAAACCCTTGTCATGTGTCATTAGCAGAATATAACCTCCCCATGATGCAGGTAAAGCATCTAATAGCTTTTCCTTCAGTTCACCTGCTTCTTTACTCACTCCGACTATGTCAAGTTCACTTACCAAATGTGATAATCGGGAAATCAGATCATTAATAGTTTCATTTGGAACATGACAAAAATTGTCAAATTCCTTCAACAACACCTTTTTCTTACTTTTCTTATATTGTGCATTTCCTTCACATCTGTGACATAAAGCATCCCATAAAGCCTTTGACGTTGAATGCATTTTGAATTGATGCAAAATATCTTTTGGTAAAGCCATTGATAAATTTGAATAAGCCTTCTTTTCCAATTTAAAAGCTTCTTTTTCAGCATCATTCATCTTATTGTACGGCTTTACTTGACCAGCCAATTCACCAGTTAGAAATTTTGGAACTTCATAACCATCTAACATTGGTGTCCATACCGTAACATCCGTCACACCAATGTACGATTCATAACGAGTTTTCCAATTATGAAAATCTTCAAATCTCATCAATTTCGGAACTTTGTTTGTAGTTCCTATCTCGTTATCATAATTCAGTATAGCTTGAACAGTTGAAGACATAGCTGCAAAAGCCTGGAACAGATCCATGATCGTTTACTCAAAAACTGTTCTGGCGGACCAAAATTTCAACCTCCGGACCAAACCTTCGATCTCCGGACCACATTCAAATGACCGGACCAAAGTACTGTTACGGACCAAAATGATCCGCCGGGTCAGATTACTAACGGACCAACTGGTACGCTGGAGTTACACTTGACGGACCAAACTGGTACGCTGAAATCGCTGCGGACCAGAATAAAACTGCCACGGACCAACTGATGAAGATTGCCTACCGGACCACCCTCAGCGGACCACAATCTCGATGAAGATTAACGTGCGGACCAACTGTTCTTGAGCCGTACCAACACCGGACCACCGGCGGACCAGTGTAATTTCAAGCAAATTTGATAATTTTCAGTTGTTTTCGCTTATAATCACAGCAGAACTCAACCAAATCGATCCAGGAGCATCTTGAATGTAAAAATCATACTTAATTGACGTGAAAATGAGACGAATTGATGAAATTCTTACCACACATGTTGTTTCTCTCTCTAAAACCAAACAAACCGATCTATAACCACAGCAATCGAGTAAACCTGCTCTGATACCACTTGTAAAACACAGTAACGATCTTACTAGTGCATGATTATCATCGGAATTGTAACACACAAGGTAAATAATAGTTCTTCGATTATATTCCAAGCTTAGATTACAGAGAGAGATTACAGAGAGTAAACACACAAGAAAACACACAGTTAAGCTCACAACTCTCAACAACTGACCTCTCTAACTAAGCTAAAACTATTTATATACATTCTGTCCAGCGGACCAACTAACCCGCGTACCAGATGGTCCGGCGTACCATCTGGTCCGCTGAGACCAGAATACACAAACTTATCTATTACATAACAAGACCTAGCACTAGACAACAAAACTTGTTCTAACACCTTTCTTTATACATTTATTCGCCTTATTACTGAGATAATATTCATTGTTTTTCTAATTGGATTACCATGGATGGTAATTGTTCTTCCATTAGGAATTGATATTTTGATTTGTTTCTTGTCACAAATAATTTGCGCTTGATTGTTGGCTAACCAATCCATTCCTATCACAATATTAAATCCACCTAATTCCATAGGCATTAATTCTAAAGGAAAAATGGCACCATCTATCTCAATCATGCAACCCTTAACTACTTCAGAAAATTTTTATGACCACCATCCGCAAGTTTAACTACACAAGCCTTATCCAATTTTTGAGTTTCTTTATTTAGATAAGGTTTATTAGTAGTGAATACAAAACTTCTTTTTGCACCAAAATCGAAGGGAACACTAGCATGTACGGTATTAATTAGAAACATACCCGTAACTACATCAGGAGTTTCTTGTGCTTCTTCAACATTCATGAAGAATGCATGACCTTTGGCTTTTCAAGCCTCATTAGATTTGTCTTGTTTCAACTTTGGGCATTCAAACTAAATGTGTCCGGCTTCACCACATTCGTAGCACTTCAAATTGTTAGGACAATTTGTTGCCTTATGTCCTGTCTTTTTGCAGTTATAACATGTCATCCCTTCATACCTTCATTTTCCAAGATGAAATTTTCCACATAATTTGCACCTCTTCTTATTTCTCTTTGAGTCATTCTTTTTGTGACTCTTGTTGTCATCTGACTTCCTTTTGGTCAAATTATTCTCACTTTTGTGTGGATAAACTACAGCCGCTATCTTGTGACCTAACTCCACCGGCGATCGATAAGTCTTTGGTTCTACTGCATCCATCTCATTAAATTTTGATACATATTCCCTGTACGTCATATTGTTCATTCGTAACTTAAGAATTCTTCCTTAATCCTCTGCAGTTCACTATCTGAGCAAAATTGTTGCACCACTAGTTATTTAAATTCTTCCCAAGACATCCTATGTGTCTCCTCTCTTCCTCTAGTCTGAATAATTATATCCCACTAAAACAAAGCTTCAGACTTAAAAGTACTAGAAACAAACCTTACCCAATCTCTATCATCACTGCCACTATTGTCCAAAACAACCTCTATTTCCCTTATCCATTTGAAAGTGGCTAAAGCATTTCCCTCCCCATTAACTACTGGTGGTTTACATGAATGTCTTAAATGTACACCCTCTCTTATTTCCAGATTTATAATGTCTATTCTCTCTACTATAATAGGGGGTACTTTCTCCTTCATAAACTTTATCTTGGGTATGAGAATGACTTCTAGATTCAAAAGTATTTCCTTTGGTGTCATTGGTATTTTTTATCTCAAGTGTGAGAATAGCTTCCTCTAGATTCAGAGTGTTGGGTTTTAAGAACTTTATCAAATCCATTTTAACTCCTTAAAATGTAAAATGCAACGGAAAAAAAAAACATATTTTGTGTTACTTAATGTTAAAACCGATTTTAACATTGTTTATCAAAACTCAAAACGAGGATCCAAATATGAAATACATACTATCAAAACTAAAAAACCTGTTGGGCTAGTTTTATTT
>JBCNJP010006132.1:0-21022 GCA_039602395.1 Deinandra increscens subsp. villosa
AACACGCGCCTTACATATAACACCCAAAAAAAAACTAACAATTTTAATGATATAGGAAGAAGAGAAGAATCTGTATGAATAGGAGAAAAGCTAAATCAATGACCAGCTATAATAACTTCGGGTGTGTTATCAGCTCTAGCCTTATCAACGTCTCTATCTTCTTTGCTACCTTCAACGAGTCTGCTTTTCTTTCTGGTGGGGGTAATTACACAAGTGGGGTCCGTTGGATCACATGGAGGACCCATAGCGGCTTCGATTTCTAGAATCAAAACCGAAGATATGATAAGGGCCGTAAGGCAAACAAAACTCATCTTTCCCATGGTATGATCATGTAGATATCAAAATTGTTGTTTGTGAAGAAGAAAGATGGGGAATTTATGAGGCTAATTTATGGTTGAAAGTGGTTGAAACTTTTGATGGTTATTAAATTTCAATACAATTTATTGATTTCCGGAAAAAAATGATATATCTATTTTGCAATTCCATACCAACTTTTTAGTCATTGAATTTGCATTTTTATTATCGTTATCCAAAAGACATGCATATTCATTGGTATAGATGTGTTAGAAATTAGATCAAATCTCACCGAAGAAAGCTATCGATTTCTTGCATTAAAGATCGTCAAACGATTACAACATGAAAAGGAAATTTACAGAGAGAATTGAAAACTGAATTGAAAAGCTTCAAACTAACTAAAAGCGCCTAACCACTATTTAACAATTTGTTAACAACGGATTAAAAAACTTCATTCCAGATTAACACCTTGTCCCTCAGCTATTGAAAACTTACTATTCTTCCCCTAAACTTATGTAACAGTGTTATAAGCATATAACTCGGTAGCTAACTCCTTATTGTTGATATTGTCTCCGTATTTCAACAATCTCCACCTTGCAGCAATATCTATAACCAATGATCACTGTATAGGATTTTCAAGCTCTCCAAAGTCAAAGTCAAATCTTTTAAACATTAACATCGAGCAACAGAGACCCAATGGGCTTGAATACCCTGATGTGTTCAAAAGACTTTACTCTAACTTGAGAACCCGTCCTACAGTAATTCCAATTATGACATTTACCCAACCCCTAAGGCTGAGACACAGAAGTCAAATTTTGACCCTGGTAACACTTTAGTAAACACATTAGCTACATTGAATCTGAGCTCACCTGGATCAAGTTTACCTGCTTTGAGCTCACAACTTCTCTAATAAAATGTAGCCTAACACTTATGTGCTTGGTCCTCTCATGATAGCAACTATTCTTGGCTAGTTGCATAGCTCCGTGACTGTCCCCTTTGACTATTGTATCAACTAAGTTTATCTTTAAATCAGACACAAAGCCTTTGAGCCAAAGAGCTTCTTTCACTGCCTCTGTCAAAGCTATATATTTTGCCTCAATGGTGCTTAAAGCAACCACATGTTGAAGCTGAGCCTTCGAACTTATAAGATATTACCCATGACATAAAATGCATAACCTGTACCTACCTTTATCTAGATCTTTCGCATAATCTGAGTCGACAAAACCAACTACTAGCCCTTCATGACTCTTACCTTTATTCCTAAAAACTAATCCCACTTCACTGGTCCCTTGTAAATACCTCAAAATCCATTTTACAGCATGCCAATGAACCTTACCAGGATTAGAAATAAACCTACTAACTAGGCTAACTGCATAGCCAAGATCAGGCCTTGTGCAAACCATCAAGTACATAGACTTCCAACCACATTTGCATATGGAACATTAGCCATCTCTTGAATTTCAGATTCTGTAACAGGACTATCAGCAGTAGACAATTTAAAATGTGCAGCAAGAGGTGTCTTTACAGGCTTACAGTTGCTCATCCCAAATTTAGCTAATACTTTCTTCAAGTATCCAGTTTGAGTAAGCCTTAAAGTTCTTGATACTCTGTCCCTATTTATCTCCATTCCAAGTATCTTCCTGGCTTTCCCTAATTTTTTCATATCAAACTCTAACATTAATAGCTTCTTTACTTCATTAATATCTTCCTGATGCTTGCTTGCAACCAACATATCATCAACATACAACAAAAGATATAACCAATTATTAGACTTACATTGCTTCATATAAACACAACTATCATATGAGCATTTAATAAACCCTTGAGCAACTACATATTGATCAAACCTTAAATACCATTGTCTAGGTGACTGTTTTAAACCATATAAAGATTTCTTTAATAAACAAACTTTATTTTCATGACCCTCAACAATATATCCTAATGGCTGATCCATGTAAATTGTTTCACTAAGAAAACCATGCAAAAAAGCAGTCTTTACTTCTAGTTGCTCAAGTTCTAAGTCAAATGAAGCTGTAATGGAAAAAATAAACCTGATTGATGCATGTTTAACCACAAGAGAGTAAATTTCATTGTAGTCTATTCCCTCTTTCTATGTAAATCCTTTTGCAACCAGCCTTGCTTTGAACCTAAGATCCTCACTTCCTTTATTTGTAGAGCCACTTACAAGCAATTGTCTTCTAATCCTTGGGCTTGTCAACAAGAACCCAAGTTTTGTTTTTGTATAAGGAATCCATATCTTCATCCATAGCCTTGATCCATCTTTCCTTGTTGACATCATGAATTGCTTTTTCAAATGATATAGGTTCTGTAAAGCTTTCTAGTTCTGTTGCAACCAATGCAATGGCATTCAAATCACCATCCTACCTAAATCTTAAAGGCTTAACTGGTTGTCTTCTTGGTCTTCCTCTTGCCAAACTATACTCTGCATTATCTATTTGTTCCTCTTCTGAATCTTCTACAATTTCTTCTTGTGATTTATATTTCCCTAAATCATCATCCAACTCCACCTCAATCTGATTAGTACCATTCCTTTCTCCACTAACCGTTCCTTCCACCCCTTTACCTTTGAGTGTATCAGCATACATCATCTCCTCATTAACACCACATCTCTGCTTATGAACACTTTAGGACTCTCATCTGCAAGTCTCCACAGCCTATAACCTTTTGTATCAGATGGATAACCTAGAAATATACTCTTGACTGCTCTGGGTTCAAGTTTATCTCCTTTCACATGAGCATATGCCACTGATCCAAAAACTTTTAGATTTTCATGGGACTATTTCTCCCCTGTCCATAATTCCATTGGTGTCATCATGTCTGAGGGACTTCTGTTTATCAAATATGCTACTGTGGTAACAACTTCTCAAAATTTCTTGGGTAATCATGCTTGTGACAGCATCCATCTAACTCTTTCTAACAGAGTTCTATTCATTCTCTCAGCAAGTCCATTTTGTTGAGGGGTGTCTGGTACTGTCAGATGTATCCCAATACCTTTTACCTTGCAAAAATCATTAAACTCATGGTTACATTATTCTAAACCATTATCAGTCCTTACCTTTTTAACTTTCTTTCCTGATTGATTCTCTACCATTGTAACCCAGTCTTTAAACTTTTGAAAGGCTTCATATTTGTGTTTCAGTATCATAACCCAAACTTTCCTTGAGTAGTCATCAATAACTGACATGACGAACCTACCTCCTCCTAATGTTTCTGTTCTTGAAGGGCCCCACAAATCAGAGTGTATATACTCTAAAACATCTTGTGTACTATGCCTTCCCATGCCAAACTTGACCCTCTTAAGTTTTCCTATAATGCATTGTTGACAGAAACTTAATTCATGTGACTCCAGCCCCTTAATCAAGTTCTGTTTTCTTAGTTCACCCAAACCTTGATTACTAATATGACCTAACATTTTATGCCATAATAAGGCCTTTCCTGCACTATCTTTTACTTCAACTAAACCAGCAGCTCCTTCTTGAACTTTACCATCAAGAAGATATATGTTCTTGCCCTTCCTTGTTCCTGACAATATGACCATAGAACCTCTCACAACTCTTGCTTTCTCATTCTTAAGACTCACATGGCAACCTTCTCTCTCAAATGTTCCTAAATACATCAAACTTCTTTTGAGTTCTGGTACATACCTGACATCCCTTAACTCATATTCAGTACCACTTTCTAATTTGAATAGAACATTGCCATAGCCAAGTATTTTACAGTCCCTATCATCACCTAACTTGACAGTTCCCAAGTCTTGTTTCTTAAAACTTTGGAAAAACTCTTTTACAGGGGGCATATGATAGGAACATCCTGAATCCATCACCCACTCAGTGGCTGCAACTTTAACTGAGGCCACTAAGACATCAGAGCTTTCATAGCCCTCTGATGTATCATCTTTAGCAACATGATTTGACTATTTTGAGTTTTGAGGTGAATATGATGAATATTCTCCTTTCTTATTCCTCCACTCAGGGCCGTCCTTCTTGAGATGTTTTTCTGAGTTGCATACAAAACATTTTCTGTTGAATCTTGACTTTGACCTTGATGTTTTGCCTTTGGAACTTCTGGACTCAGACCTACCTCTTACATACAACCCTTCTCCACCTTCTTCCTTGGGATCAATCCTCTTCTTTAATTCCTTTGAATTAACAGAAGCCATTACCTCATCCATTGACAAAGTTTCCCTCCCATATAACAAGGTATCCACAAAATGTTCATAAGTTTGTGGCAATGAAGTATGAAATATCAAGGCCTTATCCTCATCATCCAATTTAATATCAATACTTTCAAGATCTATCACCAACTTAGTAAACTCATCTATATGATCATTGATAGGTTTACCAGGATTCATTTGAAATGTATACAACTGTTTCTTCAAGTATAATCTATTTTCTAGAGATTTAGTCATATAAAGTGACTCAAGTTTGAGCCAAATACCTGCAGCAGTCGATTCTTTTGCCACTTCCCTGAATACACGGTCTCCTAGATTCAATACAATGGCACTGTGAGCTTTCGCAAGAGTCTCCTTCCAGTCTTTGTCTTCAACCCCCTTTGGCTTGTTGGATTCCCCCAAAAGAGCAGTGTCGTAGCCCTAATGAACCAACAAAGCCCTCATTTTCACTTTCCACAAATTGAAATCATTCTCCTATTGAATTTCTCTAATTCGAACTTCGTAGTCACCATCGTGATCTTCAAATTTACCAATCGATATGCGGAACACTAGATTGAACTAGGTGCATATTCAAATCCAGCCGAACGTGGCTCTGATACCACTTGTTAGAAATTAGATCAAATCTCATCGAAGAAAGCTACTGATTACTTGCATTAAAGATCGTCAAACGATTACAACATAAAAAGGAAATTTACAAAGAGAATTGAAAGGATTTAAACTAACTAAAAGCGCCTAACCACTATTTAAACAATCTGTTAACAACGAATTAACAAACTTCATTCCAAATTAACACCTTTAGTCCCTCAGCTATTGGAAACGTACTATTCTGCCCCTGAACTTATGTAACAGTGTTATAAGCATATAACTCGGTAGCTAACTCCTTATGGTTGATATTGGCTCCATATTTTAACAAGTTGTAGAGATGTTCTTCTTAGAACTTCGTTATTTTCTTCTAAGCTTAAATTTGAAACATCCGCACCCATTGACCCGGTTGTGTTTGATCGGGTTGCTTTTGGGCCTAGGGCGGCTACTATATGTCGGGTTTGATCGCGCAGGTCTGTGGCGTGGGTCTCGTTTCTCGAGACTGCAGTTTTGATGTTTGATCGGCTGTCAACATGGGCCCTTTGCTGATGTTACGAGGGCTTGGTTCTTTAACTATTTCGATTACAAAGTCAAACTCATTCTTAGAAATTTGATAATTAATTTGTATATGTTATAAATAATTATTTGATAATTGTTAAATTTTTTTTATAAATAATTATTTACTAATTATTAAACGGTGATAAATGGAAAGATAAAACGAAGAGTTTATTGTATTAAATCATTATGAGTTACTTGTATTACTTTTAGTGAAATAATAAACACAAAGGTGCAGTGTAAATACAAGGGCATATGTGTTTTGTTCTAAGGACACTTAAGAAACATATGTTTCAAATTAACTCTTACAAGAACTCTTAATTATATAGAAATTGAGTTATCTCTAGTGGTTTCATTTTCTATAAAACTTTATCTTTTTTTTTCACAATTGAGAAATACACAAATAATTGGTGAACCTACTAGGTTTTGACTTACAACTTGTAAAGAAGTTTTTTTAGGAAATGTTATCGTTAAAGGTGTCAATCGTGTTGATTTTCGGGTCAATTTCTTTAACCCTAGAGAGCTTAATATTTAAAAACCCCTTAACACTAAACACTTCCATATATACAAGGTTTGATGTTTTATTTGTAATCTTGTCTTCTATGTCTAAAAGTTCTTGCAATTTTCTTGAGTTACCTAGACTAGTTTCAACAAAAATGGGACATAGACAATCTTGTGGTTGAGAAGGATCAGGAGATGATATGGTAATGGAGTCAAAGTCAAACCATTTAATCACTCTCCATTATCTCCGCTTTTATTGACCACCTACACTTACCTTTTATTTTGCAATTTTATTCCCTAATTCTTGGCTCAATATTTTCTTCCATTTAGTATATAAAGCATGTGTAATCTTTGTAATTAATATAATACAGAAAATACAAATCTCGATTCCTTTGAAAATTATATGGTATCAGAGCAGGCTTGCATTCTGCTTAAAATACCAAAAACCCTAACACAACCATAGCCGACAGAAACAATGGTGAAAAACGACCAAAACAAAACCGAACACCATCCCATCAGCAAACCGACATTCACCTTGGGAGCCGCCTATCATCTCGAGGAGGGTAACAGCCCCATACCCGGTTTGAATCACGAACAATACAACCAGTTTTTAAACATGTTTTCGGAGAGACGCGGGTCAAGAAAAGATGAAACTCCACTGGTTGCCAACTTTGTAGGTACAAACAAACCAAACGATAAATGGATCATCGACTCAGGTGCGTCCGTTCATATAACACATAGAATCGATTGGCTAGATAGTCAAATAAAAACCACGAATGAAATTCCCGTTGCTATACCGAACGGTGCTCACATACCCGTCGAAGGGAAGGGAACGTGTACCCTACCCAATGGCACAAAGATTGAAAATGTCCTACATGTCCCAAAATTCACGTGCAATTTATTATCGGTTAGCCGTTTATCAAAAGATTTGCAGTGTTCGGTAACTTTTTTTCCTACCTTTTGCGTCATGCAGGCTATGGACTCGAAGAGGTTGATTGGAGTGGGTAAATGCAGACAAGGCCTCTATGAGATGGAGATGGTGGGAGCAGAAAGAAAAGCTATGGCAACTACTTTGGATACGTGGCATAAACGGTTGGGACATGCTTCTCGTGATAAACTTTTACATTTTGATTTTTTGGAAGGATCATCTTACAAAGATATTGACTTTGTTTGTGATGCTTGCCATAAGGCCAAACACACTCGATTACCATTCCCCACTAGTCATATTAAAACTAAACAATGTTTTGAACTATTACATTGTGATATATGGGGGAAATACCGAACACCATCCCTTAGCGGGGCCAACTATTTCTTGACTATTGTGGACGACTACAGTCGCTCTGTATGGGTTTTTCTTTTAAAACACAAACATGAGGCAAGCGATTGCCTCGTCAATTTTCATAAGCTAATTAAAACCCAATTTAATAAAACCGTCAAACGCATTAGGTGTGACAACGGTGGTGAGTTCACTTCCAACCGTATGATGAGTTTCTATACCGAGGAGGGAATTTTGCTCGAGACCACTTGTCCTCACACACCGCAACAAAACGGTGTGGTGGAGCGAAAACATAGACACCTACTAGAAACCGCCAGGGCCTTAAAATTTGAGGCCGGGCTTCCTACAAAGTTTTGGGGAGAATGTATTTTAACCGCTGCATATATTATTAACCGACTCCCCTCAAAGGTGATTAAGAACAAAACTCCCTTTGAATTAGTTTGTGGCGAAAAACCGGACTACAGTCACATTAAGATTTTGGGGTGTTTGGCTTACTACCGAAATACGGAAACTAACGGAGATAAGTTCGAGGAAAGGGGGAAGCCGGGGGTCTTCGTCGGATATCCCCCCGGAACAAAAGGTTTCAAAATTTTTGATATCAACAGAAACAAAGTGGTTATCTCTAGGGATGTTAAATTTATCGAAACTATTTTTCCATATAAAAGCGACCCCATAAATCTTAGAGAAGAAGAAGATATTTTCAATTTTCCTCTTGTGCCTCATGAAGAGAATAGAATGTATTACGAAACAATGCAAGAAAATAACTTTCATGGGGGTCTTGATGACATGCACGTGGAGCATGAAAATGTTGAAATCCACCATAACCAAGTGGAACATGAAGAAATTGAAAATAACAACGATGGGGCTATTCCTGACTTCGAAGCTGAGAACTCGTTAAACGAGGAATAACCCAATGAGGCCCAACATATTGAACACGAGATGCCAACCAGGGAAGCTAGAAGAAAAGTTCAATCAAAACGTCTTGACGGCTACGATGTACATCTCCCACCATCCATTGACTTCGCTTTACCCAACTCCAATCAAAGCTCTTCTACGGTACATTCCATGGCTAATTATATCTCTTATGATAAGTTTTCTAACTCTCACAAAGCTTTTTTAGCGGCCATTACAAAAAACAATGAGCCGAAAAATTTCTACCAAGCCGTGCAGGATGAAAATTGGAGAAACGCTATGAAGCATGAAATGAATGCACTTGAGGCAAATGGGACTTGGACTCTTGAAGAACTACCTCAAGGAAAGCGTGCCATAGACTCCAAGTGCGTATTTAAGGTGAAGTACAAGCCGAATGGAGACGTCGAAAGATACAAAGCAAGATTGGTTGCAAAGGGGTTCACGCAAATGGAAGGGATTGACTTCCACGACACTTTTGCACCAGTTGCTAAACTGGTCACTGTTCAAACCTTGCTGGCTGTTGCGGTTAAAAGAAGTTGGTGGATACACCAACTTGACGTAAACAACGCCTTCCTACACGGAGATCTAAGAGAAGAGGTTTATATGAAGATTCCGCAAGGCTTCGAAAGGGGGAAGGAAAATAAAGTTTGTCGTCTAAGGAAATCTCTGTATGGTTTGAAACAAGCCTCAAGAAACTGGTACCAAATATTCACAACGGTACTTCTTGAGTACGGTTTCCGGCAATCAAGGGCGGACCACTCTTTATTTATCTTCAACGACCAAGGAACATTTATGGCGACACTCATTTACGTGGATGGTGTCATTTTGGTAGGAAACAATGCCACAAAGATCAAGGAAACGAAGGACTTCTTAAATAAAAGATTTAGCATAAAAGACCTTGGTCCCCTCAAATACTTCTTGGGTATCGAGGTGGCAAGAACCCGAGAAGGATTGGTGCTTAGTCAAAGAAAGTATATCCTTGACATTCTCAAAGACAACGGCATGTTGGGATGTCGTCCTAGTCCATTTCCCATGGAACAAAATCTAAAGCTCAACAAGGGCGATGATGAGCAGCGTGTGGACGCTGGTATATATCGCCGGCTGATTGGAAGACTCCTTTATCTTCAGGCCACTCGACCCGACATTACCTACTCGGTAAATGTTCTTAGCCAGTTTGTGGCAGACCCCAGACAAAACCATATGGACGCTGCCACACGTGTTCTTAGATACCTGAAAACTACACCGGGGCAAGGCATACTATTACCAAAAGAAGGGGGGACGAACCTTATAGCATACACTGACTCAGATTGGTTGGGATGCCCAGATACCAGAAGATCTAGGACAGGCTATCTATTACTAATTGGAGGTGCACCAGTTTCTTGGATATACAAGAAACAATCTATGGTTTCCAGATCCTCCGCGGAAGCGGAATATAGAGCCATGGCCACCACTGTCAGTGAAGTTCTATGGATGAGATGGCTGCTACATGATCTAGGAGTCAACCAAAACAGTGCTACCACTTTATTTTGTGATAACATAGCCGTCAAACATATAGCCAACAACCCAGTCTTCCATGAAAGGACAAAGCATGTGGAGATGGATTGCTACTTTGTCCGAGAACGTGTGGAGACTAAGGAGATTGAACCTCAATATATTGACACGAAATTGCAAATCGCAGACCTTTTCACAAAGGCATTGAGAGCTAAACAGTTACAGGTTCTTCTAGGCAAGTTGGGTGTTTGTGACCTACACACTCCAACTTGAGGGGGAATAATGGAGTCAAAGTCAAACCATTTAATCACTCTCCATGATCTCCGCTTTTATTGACCACCTACACTTACCTTTTATTTTGCAATTTTATTCCCTAATTCTTGGCTCAATATTTTCTTCCATTTAGTATATAAAGCATGTGTAATCTTTGTAATTGATATAATACAGAAAATACAAATCTCGATTCCTTTGAAAATTATATATGGAACACATAAAAGTTAAGGCGATAACATATCGTCCTGAATTGTTATTGCCTTAACTTGATGAAGAGGAAATGAAAATCGAACAAGCCTTAAAAAAGCCAATGATGTATGTTACAGAGTTAAGCAATAAAATGTAAGCACATAAACTCCACATAAACTATGTTAGACTTTAAATTAAGCATAAGTATTAGTATTATTATTAATATGACAATTATATATATGTGTATGTTAGTAAGTTAACGGGTCAAATATAAAAAGTCAATGGCAGTTAGTTATTGGCGGTTAATGGCAGTTATGTTGCCTCCACCGACATTACAAATGTATATATAGCCATTGCTGTGATTGTAAACTTCACTTCGACATTCTATGTATCCTAGTTTCTAATTTCCTCTCTACTTTGTTCTTAATCATCATCATATTCTACTGCATTCATTCTAACTGTTTTATTTCCCTGAATTCGATCATGCCTAAACATCACAATCCTAATTCGAAGTCTGTCCCCTCTGATCCAAAACAACACTTGGTATCAGAGCGCAGATCAAGATCCATGCCTTACGTAATCCCACACAGAAAAATCCAACCAAGAACCGATGAACAACATATCCCTAAACCAGTAAAAACTCACAACAGATTTGAAATTCTGACTCCTGGCAAAGTTAAGATTGATTACGAAGAAAATCAACTTCGATCCCCAAGGCAGACGTGCATGAAGAGGGTTGATCAAGGCCGGAAGGAAGTCGAGAAGAAACTCAGAAATCTGAACATACACAAGAAAATTTTCGAGAAGAAACACAGGAAGGGAATCAGTGTTCGTTGGTTTTCTGCAACAGAAAAAAAGAAGCGGGATGAAAGAAAATCAAAGATCATGTGTTTCTATTGTCGAAATTTCGGGCATACACAAGATCACTGTAAGGCAAAATCATTTAATAAGTTTGATAAAATTGGATTCGGAGGGAAAGATGTTATTGTGATGGGTACACAATACAAGGGGTGGTCTGATATTTGGTATGTCAACCCATCTTTCAACAATCACATGTCACCCTTTAAGTGCTTGTTCACAAACTTTAAAAAGGCCTTCGGTATAGAAACTAGAACACAGGAAAATGATTTTCTGTTCGTTAGAGGGATTGGGAATACTGTAATAAATTTCTCTGGATCAAAATATTTCATTCAATCTGTTAAGTATGTCCCATCCCTGGACAGAAATGTTTTAAGTCCTGATCAATTAAAGAAACAAGGTTTCGAAGTTGTTTATGAGGGAGATGTATGCAAAATTAAAAGTATGTTTGAGAATGATGCAAAAGGAAAAAGGAAATTGGATGTGGAAACCGATGAAGAATCCAGTGGGAGCAATGGAAGGGAAGCAACCTATCTGAATAAGTATTTTGATGCTTTGAGTGAACACATTGACGAGGAAATTCAGAAAAGAGAGAAGGATAAGAACAAAGATGTCAAGGGTGTGAAGGAAGAAGAGATGAAGGCCGCTAAAACAGTTAAGAAAGAAGAAGGTGAAAGTAGTGGGTCAAGGTTTGTATCATGTATTCAAGACTGTGTTACCTTTCTAGACATGATGCAGATCTATGACATATTCAAGAATCACAAGGATGCTCTCAAAATGGAGTTTAGACAACTAATCGAATGGTTCATCAAAGATTACTTGAAGATTGCAAATGAGAGACCTATACCTCCTAAAATCAGCAATGGACAATGGATAGAGTTATTTGATCTCTATGTCATTGTACAATCAATGGGTGGTTATAAAAACGTGACTGAAAATAAGAAATGGGAAGAAGTAACAAGTCTGATAGGCTTTGACAGGAACTTTGGAAAAGAAATCAGAATTGTATACTTAAAGTATTTAGAGGTGCTGGATTGGTACTACAACGTGTATAAAGAAAGAAAGCTAGATGTTCAACTTGAAGATCCTAGACACATCTCAATGAGGCCAAGAAACAAGAAAGTTAAGCCAGAAACTGATCAGAAAATTGCAGCCATACCAGATCAGAAAGTCAATACAGATCAGAAGACTGTTGCAGACCAGAATGTGAGAAACAGTGAAGGCAGCAGCAGTACTGTGAAGGAAAATGAAGATTTGCAGGGAATGCTTGAAGGATTAAGCATGTCACTTGAAGGAAAGGATCACATTGGCAAGTCAAAGTTTCTGCACAGTTTCAATGAACAAGAAGGAGAATCTGCTCCAAGAGGCTACAAGACTTTGAATGAAATCTATGAGAGGTGTGATGTAGAAATTGAACCAGTTCCAAGAGGATATAGAAGCTTAGATGATATCTATAAAGATTGCAGCAGCAGTGAGGAAGGAGAATGGAAGACCACAAAGTCACTTGAAGAAATCTATGAGAAGAGCAAGCTGATTGAAGATGATGAAATCAAGAATGCTTAATTTAAGGGGGAGATTGTTAGACTTTAAATTAAGCATAAGTATTAGTATTATTATTAATATGACAATTATATATATGTGTATGTTAGTAAGTTAACGGGTCAAATATAAAAAGTCAATGGCAGTTAGTTATTGGCGGTTAATGGCAGTTATGTTGCCTCCACCGACATTACAAATGTATATATAGCCATTGCTGTGATTGTAAACTTCACTTCGACATTCTATGTATCCTAGTTTCTAATTTCCTCTCTACTTTGTTCTTAATCATCATCATATTCTACTGCATTCATTCTAACTGTTTTATTTCCCTGAATTCGATCATGCCTAAACATCACAATCCTAATTCGAAGTCTGTCCCCTCTGATCCAAAACTAATCCATATTTTGTTGGCCATCCCCAAAAATACTTTCTTCAGAACAGTTATCTGCATCCCTGTTATTTATTCACTTAAAGGATAAGCTACACAATATTAACATAACATTCAAAGTGTTAGGTATGATAATTAGATAATTTAATTGACTGGAAAACGAACTGATTGAAACTTTGACAATAAAAGAGTAAGTTAAGTAGTGAATATGAAGGCTACTATAGGCAATAAAAGAGTAAGAGTAAGTTAAGTTCTTTTACAAACATAGTTGACTTGAGAGTACAAAGAACTTGACCATCTGAACAAACTTCTTGATATAAAAACCAAACATATGAGATTATGCAGGGAACTCAAATCTACAAAATCAGTTTTAAATACCAAGCCAATATAGTTGAATGTTTCCAGTGGATTTAATCAGCAAGCATATGCATGGTTTCCTAAATTTTACAAACTCTACCTTTTAGTTTAATTTGAATTTTTAAAAATCTTAAGTTATCATTTCTAATTAGTCATTGCTTCCTATTATGTGTTTGTTATGAGATAACTCAAATGATTTATATATATATTTTTTGTTTTTGGTTTTAGTTTGATCAAAAGATGTTTGTTAAGTTTATCATATGATTCGGTATATTTAAATTTAAATTATTTGTCAACTGTCCACTTTAAAGCCCTTAATAGCTCTTAATATTTTCTTCTATTATGTTATCGTAATTGTTAAGTTTGTCTTCATTATTCTTAGTGGTCTATTATTTTAGTTGGGTTTCTTACTATGCGTGTTTAGGTTGCATCACTTTTATGACCGTCATTATATGACCCGTTTTCATCGGTCCTAGTTTTTTGCATATTTGATCCATTTTGATTGGCTCACCTGATTTTGGTCAATTTTTGTCCCCATTGACCAAAAATCCTTAATCCGCCACTGCTTGTGACCCATTAACTTTTCTAACATGGCTTAAACATTATTATTCAGTAATAAATTTGTACAAGTGTGAAGGTAGGCTAAATATATAGTTCTCCATCTTGAGTTAAACGCCATTTTTAACGGTGTTTGAATGAGATTTATGAGTCGAGGATGGTACATATATAACATATATGTACGAATTGATCTTGCATTTTGGTGATATGAGACTAATATTATATATGAAATCAGGCTCCATACAAATTTAGATGTTCCCAAATTTCGTGGATGGAATTTACATGAGAATAGAATCCCTCTGTCGTCCGGAGATGAACGGGTGGGTGGTGTAATATCCCCGTCAGTGATCCAAATTTGCCGTTCAAAAAAAAAAAAGAATCCCTCTGTCGTCCGATTCACTACACAAGTAGTCAAGGCATTGGATGCGATTGAAAATGTTATTAACAATAATAATAATATTGATCTATTATTGAATCCCAATCTCAAGATTCTTTATTTGCTAAACAACAATATTAAATTAAAGCTTCATTCGATCAATTATTATAAGAAAACACGTACAAATGATACTACAAAGAAGGAAATAAAAACATAATTTATTATCATATATTGAGTTTAAAGATTCCCACATATATATGAATCTAATAAATTCCTTCATGAATTGCTTGCATCTTGTTCTTCTATTTACTTTAATCACACCTCCAGAAATGGGTAATCGGTGTATCCAACAACCGGATCCTGAGTATAGAACGTAGCCCTGTCGTACTTATTAAGATCCGCATCAAGCTCAAACCTCCTGGGCAAATCCGGGTTGGCCAAAAAAAGCCTCCCGAATGCGATCAAATCAGCCGCATTCTCCTCCCCTACGGCCTTGTTTCCATCATCTTTCGTATAACCACTAGAACTGATAAACGTACCTTTGAAAGCCTTCCTCATCGGGAGAGTAGTGTATGGAGTTTCAGGATAATCCATCATCCTCGGCTCGATCAGGTGAAGGTAAAGAATCCCATACTTGTTAAGCGCGTTAGCCATGTACACGCCTAGGGCTCCCGGGTTAGAATCTCCTGACTCCATGTAATTGCCGAATGGGGATAGCCTTATGCCGACTTTGTCACCTCCGATCTCGTTGGCCACCGCTTCTACGATTTCCAGGGCGAGGCGACATCTGTTTTCTAGGGTTCCGCCGTAGCGATCGGTTCTGTCATTTACCCCGTCTTTCAAGAATTGCTCAATGATGTATCCGTTTGCTCCATGGATTTCGATTCCGTCAAATCCTATGAAATTATAGGTAATTGATCGAATGCGGTTAGATTACGTTTGTCTTGAGGAATTACATGTATAAATTAAGGTGTAGAATATATATATAGTGACCTGCATCTATGGCGTTGCGTGCTGCGAGCCTGAAGTCGTTAATTAGGGCTGGAATTTCGTCGACTCTTAGTCTACGAGGAGGAGACCAGTCTACACCATCTAGGCCAGGTGTGATTCCTTTGTCAGTTGAAGATAGCGGAGCGTTACCATTGGGTTGAAACCCTATATATATATTAGACATGCATAAATAATTAAAAAGAAATAAATATAAAAATATTCAATTTATATATAAAAATAACGTATGGTACCATGGTTTGAAACACGACCCACGTGCCAGATCTGACAGAAGAATATGCCACCTTTCTTATGCACACCATTCACGATCGGTTTCCATGCCTCCACTTGCTCTTTCGTCCAAATCCCAGGTGTTTCAGGATACCTTTGATCATCATATAATATAAATGCCAACTCCGTTAATTCTAAGATCATATGAAGTACCATAAATGTCATCGATACATGTATATGTTAATTTGTACTTACCCTTGGGCGGTGTCTGAGACGCCGGTTGCTTCCGTGATAAGAAGTCCGCCATCTGTTGCTCGCTGTGAGTAATACATAATGGCATGCGGTTGTGGCATGTTATCATACGATCTATTTCTCGTCATAGGAGCAAGAACAACCCTGTGCTTTCATGTAATAATCTTTTTATTTAGAAACATATATAATAACGTGCAAGTTGTATATATGTAGTAAAAAGATAACTACGTAATATGAGAGAAATGATTATATCACCTGTGAGAGAGATTGAAGTTGCCCATCTTGTAAGGAGTAAGAAGAGGAGTTGTGGCTGCCATTGCGATTTATTTTAGTAGTTTTGCTTTTGATCACCGATTTGAGTAGTTTTGCTTTGAGCTTGATTGTTCTTGCTTATATACACCAATCCCCTCATTATTTTATTGATTAATTAGTGTGTGGTTATGACCATAGCTACGTAGGCAATTACGTCAGTCAAACTTTGGTCATATAATCAATCAAAAGCAAATGAATCCCACCAGGGTGTCTTTAATGATATTTTATTCACTTATATATATTATGATATAAGAACCTACGAGTACAGAATATGTTATTTGAGACATATTATTCTGTTACAAGTTGCAGATTGGCGCACATTACGCGTGTGGGCTCGTGTGTGTTTTTTGTTGGGTCGTTTGTTTTATTTTTTGTTTACGTCGAGACTCCGTTTATGTTTTTCGCTAAGTTGTTTTATTTCTACGTGCTTATTAGTACTTTTGAGCTAATGAGTTGATGTGTAAACATTTTTATATTATTTGTTTATTTAGTAGCTTTTTACATTTTATATAACGAGTGTAATGTTTATTTCTTACATGTATCTTTTATTTAACTTATTTAAATATTATCTTATTCATTTTATTCATTTTAGTTTATTATATGTATCTTTAATTAAAAAAATTTAACTAAGGTTATGATTTTTAGTTTAGATATTAAACTCAAAAATTATTTTATTTAATTATTGTTATTTATCTTTTTGAGTCTCTATTTATTTCAAGGTCATGTTGTCATTTACTAATATACAAGTGGGTTAACCCGCGCTTCGCCGCGGAATTGACCCGTTGACATTTCCTCTTGATTCTGTGCTTTGCAAATCCAAAAAGATTTCTAGTTGATTTGTGATCAAGATATTGTCTGAATTCTTCAAACAATACATTCTGATATGTATTTTTTAGTTCCTAAACACCATATATATATATATATATATATATATATATATATATATATATATATATATATATATAGGGTTAGGTTCAAATGAGAACTTTTTATTTTGAGAACATTTGAGAACTAAATCTCAACCACAAATTTCAGGGGGACCACTACAATTCATGGGAGGGGGGATACATGTAAATAAACTTGTGTCTCAAATTAGTTCTTTTTAGTTCTCAAACCAAATTGGTTCTCAAATGATCATCTCCCTATATATATATATATATATATATATATATATATATATATATTGCCGTTTCCCCAACAACAATTGTTGAAGATTAAGCAATAAGAATATGAAACAACGATCACAATTGTGAAATCTTCCATTTAATTCCCTAATATTCTTACCCGTACTATGATCGCAATGTACTCAAACTCACCAATGCTACCTGCATCATGAGTCAAAAAAACACAATTACCTGGATTAATCACTTAATCTAGCGACAAAAATAATTCAAAAGTTATAAAATAATGAACCTTAAGTGGAAAACCATGTGTTTGCATAACCATTTAATGGAATTTAATCTTTAATGGAACGAATAGAGATGCAAAGACATTGATAAACAAAACTGTTGGAACTGTTTTGATTTTTATAGGATTAAGGCATGTCAAAACTTATCATTGCAGCATGGCTTTAAAATCTTAACCTGACCATGTTGTTTGTAAAATTTAGCATAACAATACCATTAATATGTGTTCGATTAATTTACCAAAACAATTGGGATTAGGCGAAAGGCTATATGCTATCTTTCAAGTGGATTTAAGACTACTAACGGGTCGGTTTTTACCATCTGAACAGAAGAAAAAGTTCTTAATCCTTAAGGTGTAATTGGGTTGAGCACATGCCTTGTTTTGGGTCTGGTTTCCTTTTGTTCTTGTTGGTTTCTGGTTCACTGATTCGAAGCTCTTTTTTGTCTTCGGACCCTGTGACTGTCCAGGAACAAATGTGAATCATTTACAAACGATATAGCATTCTCAAAAAAGAGGACTTAAGAACTGTGAATAAGTAAAAACAAAAAGTTGTAACATGACTGTATTGAGAAGACAACTTCTTTACAAATCGTAAAATACTACTCACCTTCCTTATTGATACCAGCCCCTTCATCACCCGTTTTAAAAACCTCATTCATTAATCTCAAAGTTATGTTTCCTTTTTGCCCATATTCCCCTTTGAAATCTGGCTGGAACAAAAAAGAATATCAATTGAAATATCAAAATCCTTATTCAAAAGAGGAAGAATGTAAATATAAACATATAAGTTAGGACATCATCAAACATTTTTTTGGTACATCGGTTTAATGAACTGATTTGAACAAATTGTTTGAAAGGGTCAGGACATAAATGTTTAAAAATTTTGTGTTTCTCTTTAAAAGAAATGCAGTAACAGTTGCAAGCCACATAAATTGCTAATCAATATCCGATTATAAAATTTTCAACCCATATAGTTACCACAAACAATTGAAGTTTGGGTTCATTTTGTTAAAAAGTTCATGTTGAAAAAGATCCAATAAGAAACTTTTAAGCATGACTGGTGTAAGGAAAAATATTCCAAAATCAATTTCCTTTTTCTCAGTTAAAGCAAATAATGAAACTTGGTGTAATATTTGAAGACTAAGATATAAAAAAAATTGGGTTGAAAAGGTCTTTGTTGAATTCCGAAATGGGCCAGTTATAACCACCTGATTAAAAACAATTGTTAAGCATGCATTAGCATTAGTCATTGGGCTTAAGTTATACTCATCTAATGTTCCTATAGGTATATGTTTACCTTGTTGCACGCAGAGCTGCCTCTTGGTACTGCTGTTTTTTCTTTTGGTAATGCAAAGTTGCGGCTTAGAATTGACTACATACCACAAACTAACAATAATGTAACCTGATGAAAAATAAGGCAGAGATGAAATGAGATTAATGGTATTAACTAAGCCTCAAATAATTGACTACATATCATAATTCCATAACACCATAATACATATGAAGACAAATTACAGAAGAATGAAGCACTAAAGCAAGAGATGAGCAATTATTTGAGTCTTAGAATTAAAAATCCAAACGACAATCCTTTGCTCTCATTTAAAAGAAGCATGAAACCAAAAACGTAAGGCAGCCTACCCAAAGAACATATTAAAGGATGATGTGGAGCCAAAATGGGCAGGCTATTTTTATTCCAAAACAAACAGCCAAGGTTTCATTTAAAAGAACCAAAACATAAAGAACCTTTCACACAAATAACACAAAGAGTAAAGCCAAAAAAGCACCTAATCAAAAGACGGATGATACACCTGCAGAGCCGCAAACCTTTAACCTGAAAGACAACAGAACAAATTAACAGATGAGAAAACAACATTTAAAACAAAGAAACATCTACGACCATACCGATGCATAAATATTTTCATTAACATCGGGTTGTTTAAGTTGTTTCTTAAAATCTGCCACTCTATATGGTCACATATCAGTTGATAACAAACATAACCATAAAAACATGAAAGTTGAGGGCATTCAAGAAAAATAAACAGTCGTTGCCTTCCAAAACCTTAAAACAACCAAAAGATAAACACCCTTTCATATAAAACACCCAAAAACCTTATAACAACCAAAACATAAACACCATTTCATATAAATAACCCAAGAGTAAACCCCAAGAAGTACCTAAGCAGAAGATGAATGATACATGCTTTAAAGCTGCAAACCTTTAACCTGAAATACAAATGGCCAAATTAAAAGCTCAAAAACAACATAACATTTAAAACAAAACAAATAGCAGACTATGAGGCAGACAATAACATCTTGATCTCCACATATATTTAAAACAAAGAAACAAAGCAGAAGATGAGCTAAATAGTAACATTTTCATAGATGCTGTTTTAAAAAAAAAAAAAAACTGTTTACCTGATCAACAATCCATAAGAACACAAAAAGGCTACCAATTTCTTGCAAGCAAAGCTATAAACCCAAAAAACTGCCTTTGTACATGGTCGCATAACAGTTGAGAAGGAACAGAGGCATACATACATGACAATGGAGGCCGATTAAGGATAAAAAAACCATTACACGCGGGAAACCAAGAAGGACAGATGCCAATCGATAACAAACGAAGAATAAAAACACCCGAAGCTCGATTCAGAAGAAAACCAAACATTAAAACATGAAATCATCAATTCATTAAGAAAATGAAGCATGAAAAGTTCAACTGAGAAAAATTGAGGTATAGAAACATCAAGCTGTTCGAACGCAGGCAAAGTGAAGAGTAAAAAAAATTACCCAGCAGAGGAATCCGGTGGAGCACCCAATTAAATGCAGGCGATATGCTTAGATAAGGATGTCAAAGCAAGGTGAACAATCGTCATAAACAACTAATCTGATATTGAATGGCGAGAGTAGATCCTGCCGAGCAGAGAGAGCATACATACGAAAATTAGAAAGCAAGAAACCCTAAACCCCAAGGTTGTGTCACGCCGGCGAGCGAATGAAGGAGAATGGGTCACACCGGCGATGAGGGCCGAGGCGACGACAAACACATTAACCGAAAATGGAGGAGGCTAAACGGCGGAGAGAAGAGAGAGAACCTGAAAAGCAGTTACGTGCCTATGTCGGAAGCCAGATCGGAGAACGGCCTTGGGTTGGTCGCTAGAGAGAGAAAGAAGAGAAGATTAAATGGGAGGTATGAGGATGGCAGGTAACGTACTATAGTTTGCTTCTCGGAGCAACAAAATCTATCGGATTTGGTAGGCATCAGATCTTCGATTTAGGGTTTGGAGTATGAATCGCAGTGGCGGTTGGTTCTCCTGATTTCATGCGAGAGAGATGGAGAGTATAATGGCTCAGAAGGGATGGTCGGGAGAGCAGGTGAGAAGATCTAAGAAGATCTAAGCGATAATGATTCAAAAGGGATGGTCACTCACGTCTCTATCTACCATAAAATAACTAAACGCCCTCTAACTTGATCAAAATTACAAACATGTCACA